>JAUTCZ010069924.1:0-17442 GCA_032273805.1 Melanodrymia brightae | reverse complement strand
CTACTCTTACCGAAAAACAGCAAGGGGTCTTTTATGTGCACTATCCCATAGACAGAATAGCACACAACACGGAATTTTATAAACCAGATGTGTTTCACAGGCTGGAACGGAAAATAGCCCATAAAAATGTTTTGCGCTGTGGAGTATCGATCTCTCGACCCATCTCGCCACAGGCGGACATTCTACCTCTGAGCTACGTCCCGCTCCCCATGTGGCAATAATTGTCTAGATGATTGTTAATCTAGAGGGTAAACATAACCGAGGAAATATTTAATATCTCACTGACAATTATCAAGACATAGGTATAGCCTGTCATTTAACCGGGTTCTTAAAAGAATTCCAGAAACTACAAAAGTTACTAAAATCAACATCATCAAGGTACAATATTATGTCACAACTTGTAAACAGATGATATTGTGCTTGACAAAATGGTATTAAGGATTATATAACTAATTAGTTAACAGACGAATGACATTTATACATATATTATTATAACTAATTAGTTCATCATTAGTTAACAGAGGTGTGAGAGATTCTTTTATATATAACTAATGACTTCGTATCTAGTTAAGAGGCATGTGATAATCTTTTATGTATAATTAATGAGTTTGTCATTAGTGAACGAAGGTGTATAACTTATTTATAAAAGATCAACTTTTAATGTGCAATATGTGATATTTTATATTGTTTTTAACTGAAATTCTATATGCAGTATTTAAAGATTGTTAAAGTTACTTTGTTTAATGACACAATTGGGGAACATTGATTAATAATCAGTGGCAGATATCAAATGTATAGCTATGTTGACACATGGTCTCAGAGGTAACCAGTTTTCACCACAAAGGTTACTCTTACCAATAAACAGCAAAGATGTATTTTATGTGCAATTTCTCACATACAAGGTAGCAAACACCACAGTCTTTGATGTACCAGTCATGGATTACTAGTTGGAACAGGAAACATCCCACTTTCGAAGAGGCAACTCACATGATTAAACCAAGGACATAGAACTTTAAGCAGGAGATGAGAGATAATAATGGTGATTCTGGCTGGGAGGCTAAATTGATGTTTTGTTTTGGGCAATGTAGATGTATAGAAAATACATGTAGCATAATTACAGTTAGGGGATATCCCTAAAGTGTTTTTCGATTTGACGACGTATATCGGTGGTTTTACTGTTGCAAGTGAGTTTTATATACTGCTGCAAGTTGCAAGGTTGATCCAATCATATTTTGTATTATAAACTCGAATTAGAATCATGGTTTAGTATCAAGATAGTGATTGATTGTTCTAATATTGTCTGTATGCATGTTATTTGCTTAATGTAACTCATTTTACGAAACAAGTATCTGCCAGAGGTTATACAGAAAAACGATATGAATTACGTAAAATCAGTGTTCCAGACGGCATAAAAAAATATTGGTTTTCAATAATTACGAATGCCTTCAAATAACTATTATTCTGATGCTGTAAAGTACACCAAACAGCACAAACGTCCTCTAGACATGTGACGTCACAACTGTGCTGTAAACACAAGATTTATCATTTTTAAGCAATCACTTGTGTTATGGCTTGGGTAATGACATGACGACACATGTGCCCCATATATTTTTATTACCTTGGTTATGTTGAACTATATGGATAAACAAAGCATATTACTTTTAGTTTTGAATGTTGCTTTATTTAGCCATCTGACAAAAACGCAGGTTTATAAATATGTGTAGAGTAAAGTTTTTATTTGCTGATCACAATTTGTGTAATGAAATAAGATTTAAAAATCAAGCACGTTTAGTATTATAATCAACACATTTATCTGAAATTCAATATATGCAGCTTAATCAGACGAATCAGTCACTTACGCCTTGTGTAAATATAGCTGGGTTCCCAGATTCTAACATATCTTCTAATTCTTCATTTGTTGTTGTTCTACCGGCTGAAAACAGAGTACATAAACAATCATTACTAGTATCAAAAATATGATTGGATTATCTGAAGTTGGATAATGCTAACAAAAAAAGTATTGAAACAATCAAAATGATATTGCCCTATGCTTGTTGTCCGTTTATCCCTATCTCTAGGGGAAAAAATCTTTGCTCTATACATATGGTAGGGAAGATATTAGTGTATTAGCTATGGTGTATTAGTTCAGCCCATGTTTTAAAAATATGTCTTCAGTACACAGATGCCATGGTGGGTGTGTTGCATTCCAAATGAACCAATATAATAACTATCATAGGGAATATTGTGGTGATAGGTAGCGCTGATAAGCAATCAGTTATAGTCTCGATAATCCAAACCAGTATGCAATCATCTGACTAAATTGTTCAGAAAGTGTCAGTGTCTGCATTAGGAACAAACAATTTATTAGTATGATTAATAATATTAATTCAACTCAACTTGTTCACAGAAGTGATAAAGATCTGGCAATCAATTCATGTCCCCAGTCCCCCACTGACAGTTTGGCTTGCCAATTCCTTATTCTACTTTTTAGTTGACTTATTCAAGTTATTGTCATGTCTAAATATATGTTGGGCCTACTGCTTATTGCTGACATGATTGTCTTGTTCTTTACGTCTAATGACGCCCGCCTGCTGATGGAAATACTTAATATTACGTCATCAACACTTCCGACCATGGTTTATATAACAGTGCCCTCTGTTGGAAAAATGTTCCCTATTGTTCACTAATTTCATTAGCATGTTACTAACATGTTTCATTAATACCGGTTCAGCCGTTCTGAAGAAGTAAAGAAAAAGGTTGTCGCTGTCACAATGGATTGTGAATTGAAGTGTGTTACAGATACTGTAGTCAAATGCAAATTATAAGAAGTAATCATGATTGTCCACAATCTACATACCAGATACTCAATGCAACACAATCAAAGGAACCGGGTCCATGGGGCTAATAATTGTTATAAATTCAACTTTAGTTGCTTACATACATTAACAGGGATCTTGCTTCAAAAGATTCTCGTTATGTTGATAACATCAAATAAGTAGACATTGGTTAAATTCAAATAAATAACACAAATATGTCTTGAAAATATATTACCTGACTCGTACATTGTAATACATCTTCATAATATATATATAGGCAAAAACAACAACACACCCACATTGAACAAGATTAAAACAACATAACATTGGATATATTCAAAGGACCGACCAAACATCTGCTTTTCTGAAAGATGTGCATGCAAAATCTATGAGTACTTAATACGCATAAATGGCATATCGAAGAGATATGCATGTACCAGATAAAACAAAATGACGAAACATTGACATTTTCAAAAAGAAAGCAACAATAAAATCATTGATATATGAGCACATATTAAGGAAGAGAAGTGTTGTTTTGCTGACAAAAAACAGTGATATAAACACCACAGAACACGTATTGGTGAAAACATCTTTTTAGCCGAGTGATAATTTTTTTTATGTCTGACATGTCACCTGATATACATGACTATTTATTATGTATAAACGAGCCATTTTTTTTATATATATTAAAAGAAAATGTGATTTTAAAATGTTGGTGTCTTAATTTTCATAATATTTCATGTAAATATAGCTGTAAAGAAAGTTTGATTAGCACAAAGGTCTGCAAACAATGGGAAAGAGAGAAAGTGCTGATGTTTTAAAACTTGTGTATTTTAATATAGTATAACGACATGCAAAATATCACTTTTGAAATTTAAATTAAACAAAAACAAATTCTTAAATAAAGATGTTGAAAAATAGTAGAGGTGCAAATGTATCCAAAGTATATTGCGCCGAGCTTTGTCAACTGTCAATAACACTGTTGACATATCAATTCTGATTTTAATATTAAGTTTTAATCAGACAAAATATGTTTTCTGTATAGAGTATTTGTGATCATTGACACTTGACCACCATACATACACAGCCCGTATTCAAGGTTTTGCTTTTATCTGAACAAACTATGGTTATATACCAGATGAGGAATTTTAAAAATTGGGTTGCTACCAGCAAACTACCATAATTGAAGCCAAGAGGCAGGCAGCCATCTTTCATGTAGGTCAACCTGCCAATCATACCATAATGGGATTATTAATGCAGATGAAATACATAAATACAAGTACAAGTTTGATTACAAATACATGTACAAGGTCTAGTTGTCATGCAAGTTAAAAGCACGATCATGCATTTTAACGACAATAAGTTACTGTATTAATGAATGCTATGAGCAGCACAAGGGGAGCCAATGAGAAAGGGCTAGACATCATGATCGGACTGACTGTGGTGTAAGTTGCACTTTATGAAACAAAACTCACTATAACATCACTATAAGAAAATAACATCTTTACGTCTAAAAATTGCAGTAAATTTAATTAGTAATCATTAATGAAGGACATTAATATAAGGAATCGTTTATGCGAACGTTAACTTTTCTGTTAACAGGTGGAAAATAGTTGTCAACCATTCTAATAATTATCAAACCAAACAGGGTTGGTGCCAAACGATGTGGCTTCTTTGCTGAACAAAGTACCATTCACAAAAGTCGGTAAATGTTTTTGTATTTGATGTTTGTGTACAAAGTCATGATAAAAAAAAAAAATCATAATTTGACTATTTTTTGCTTACGCTATTGTCCAATAAACAATTATTGCCTGGTTTAAGACCAAAATAAATCTTTACCTATATTGCATAAGCTTAACTGGCCACCTACATGATTAGTAGCATAAATAACCCTATTATAGTGGACACCAATCTTTACCTAACTAAAAAAGCCAGATCATGTAGCCTGTATTGTCTGAATAGTCATAAAACTGGGGATTATGGATGTTGCCAAACCACACCATCAGAGCAGAAGCATAATTCAACTTGAAGATCTTTAGCAAATTCAGGTACCAAAACATCTCAAGAGCACCCGACTGCTTTATCAAATTATGTGGTATGAACTGTACTGTGGATGTAAAAATGCTAATAAAAGATCTCTTATATTACTGCCAATTGGATGATTAATTAACCAATGTGTTCTAGTGGTGTGCTTAAACAAACTATCTTTATGATAGGCCATCTGTATAAAAGACAACATAGCACTGCTTAATTTTACTTTCATCTTAAAGATAGAGCCCAACATTCAGTTTCATATCTTATAAACAGGGTTTTAATAACATTTAGTAATATAATTATTAAGGCTGTCAGAGTTGGCTGGGTCTGCTATATCGCCCTAATTTATATAAAAAAATTAAACTTTTATAACATTACCGGTACATTTTATTCTATATTATTCATATTATATTGCTCCCAGTTCATAATTCTCCCCAATAAGTTGATTATGGTGTGATAAAAAACCAGCATTGTACTTTTGTTGGTTTCTTTTATTTCAATCTTGTCTCAGTCCTTGAAATTGGGAAATGTAATTTTATAATGAAATAAACCAAATTATAAACTGTATCGCTGTGTTGTTACCACTCAATTGTCTACCTATTTCAAAGAAAATGTCACTTCTGTATTGGCCCAATAATAGGACCAGCACATTTTAAACTACATATATATATTTTATGATCTAATGATGAATTCTTAATAAAAATGTCACAGTGACTTGTTGACCTTTGTATTTAATATCATTAATGAGCCTACAGCAACAGCTCTGACATATAAACTGACATGTTCGTCTACCAACCTCACTGGATTTGCTTTTCTAGATGCATGTGAATCAGAATTTATAACTGATTGTGATAAATCGGTATGAACGAAGCTGGCATAATATTTTCAATTTTGCTTGTACCGATGTATTAATGATCTTATATCATTCAATAATAGCAGGGTAACAGCATTCATAATTTGCTGTGGCAATTGGCAACACTTCTACAAACAGTAAATAGTGCATTCATTAATTTGTTTCATTACTGTTGCTATTCCACTCTGAACTGCATGGCGAATATGCAGTGTTTTGAATATTGCCATTCAATATAATTTTGTGTATTTAATTATTTTCTTTAAAATGTACGTTAGGGATAAAGAAGAGATCTGATGATTTTTATATGTATTTTCCCATAAGACAAGATAGTACATATCGTGGAAATTGGTAAACTGGTTGAACTGTGACACGGGTGACTTTTGGTGCATTCGCTTTACGATGGAGCTCGTACTGAGATATACAATCCACCAGAACCTCAAGTGGGACTTGTACCCAGTACCTACCACCTTTAACCTTGATGTTCTATTCACTGGGACATGGAAACTGAGGTGGTAGATTGGGTTGGGTTAGGTTGGGTCATTTGTAGTGTGCTTCCATCAGAAAACTGTTCAAGCACACCTGTCATGGGCACAACGTCTGACTTTGATAGCGAGTTGTGTCCACGACAGGTGCTAGACTTTCCATCAACTTATTTAGATAATAAATTAATTGTTGTCAGAGAACATTGATTATTAATCAGTGGATATTGGATGTTAAACACATGGTTTCAGAGAAACCTGCTGTCACCACATAACCTACTCTAACACTGAAAAACAGCAAAGGAAAATTATGTACACTTTCCCATAGACAGGACAGAACACATCACTGCCTTAGATGAACCAGACATTGAGCACCAGTTGGAATGGGAAAAAACTCAATGGGTTTACTTAAAGAGGATCGATCATTTCACCTCTTGAACCTCAGTCGGACAAACTTGCGCTGAGCTACCGGTATGTCCCACTCCCACATGTAACCACACACACTTTTCATTGAATAATTCAAGAAAACTAGGCCACACAGATCTAATTATGATATGGGACAGGTCATAAGGTCAACAGCATCTGGAGTTGTTTGATGCAGTGTGTGATGAACACAAAATCTGCCACTATAACATAGTTAGCAGATGGGTCTCTACCACTTCAGAAAGTATCTTCATACTCAAAACACCTTTCTATTATTCTGTCAATGCCTGGGAACAAAGTGGTCATGAAATCTGGGACAAGTATGAATTCACCATTGATACATGTAGTAGTGCTCAGTAATCTTCAAATATTCAACATCCCCACTGCAATCTCTATAGTCCTATAAACCAACTGATAACCACGCTCGGTGCCAATAAATTGGAAGTGAAATCTTTCAGATCAATGAAGGAATGATTCTAAGTGGATTTCCAACCATACTGAGAACAGAGGAAATGAGTAAGCAGACAAATCTGACAAAAAAACACATTTGAATTAGGCCGTGTCAGCAAACATGTTGCTTTATTACCAACTATTAGTTGTGCAGGAAGATGATCCTCTCCTGACATAAGATGGCCGTCATGTTGGAGCAGTTCAGAGACAGGTAGAAACGACCAAACTATCCGTCAGACACCACACAACACATCACGATATCAACCGGCGTGATTATCAAGCATACAGTTTAATCAGTTTGAAACCAAACAACATCTTAATAAGTTAGGAATAGTTATGTTGCCAACTAGTGATTTGTTCAGTGTTTAGGATGATTACCAAGATTATGGATAGCCATAAAACTACTCATTTCAGTCCCACAGACCCAGGCACTTGAACTACACTGCAATCTATGTTTTAAATTAATCATTAATGGTATACACAAAAACTGTTTGGAATAAAATGCTAAAAATATAGGACTTTAAACAATGCTATGTTTTTTTTAGAGGAATATATATTGTGTTAGGAATAAAATGCTAAAAATATAGGACTTTAAACAATGCTATGTTTTGTTTAAAGGAATATATATTTTAGGACATCTGAGCCCATAAAATATTTTCAGTGAACAACAAGGGATGTCACTATAGTAATGGAAGACTACAATGAATGAGGATGGTGTAATGCCACATTACCGATGTAAAAAGACCAGTGGCTCATGTGATATTGATGATTTCTGACTAAATTATGTTCACTCATGCAGAGCCATTACTGCAGTGCTAAATAATCTTCACTAACAACAGGCTAAATACATTGACTAATATGTCTACTATTATCTGCCTAACAATTAATAATTCATGCACACGAAAACAACTACCTTTCAGATTACTTTTCAAAAAGCTAAACTAAAACTTGTAACAAAAAATGCTTAGCAGACGAGCCCTTGAAATTCGCAGTAGCAATCGGCTTGTGCCTCCGCAAAAGCTGTCACAAAATTGATTTGTAATAACATTTTATTGCAGTCACAAAATATAAAATAAAATACATTTTTGTATTTTTTTACGTTTCTTTTATCATTCCTCGTAAAACTCAATGACCAATTCCTGATAATTGATAGCGATGTTTCAAATGTTGTCATTTTCTTTAAAACTGTCATCACAAAATTAGTTTGTTACACTTGATTGTCATTGCAAAACAGTAATAATTTCGAGAGCTGTGGACCTACATAACTTATTCCACCTTCTGTGAGGGAATGTGATACTGCAATACTTAATGACTTTGAATATAGTTTTTGAAAACACTAAAATATATGACGGAGATCTTAATATGAATCTATAAATTTACTGGGGTCATTTTATCATTTCTTTTATTATGAAAATATTTTAGTCATGTTTGACTGCAAACTCTAATACATGTGCATTGGAATTTAGCACGCCATTAATATTTAAACTTAAAGGGTTTTAAAACATTGATTATGTATTCCCAGCCAGCAGTTATTAATATTAGATATCTATCGTTAATTGATTTTAAACAACAGTTTGAATTAGAGAGATTTTGTTCTTAAATGGTACCCCACAGAGCACCAAATGCTGTCAGTGTCGATATGAATATCGTAAACACAATGACTGCAATAACGTGTGCCACAGTGCAACTTGCGCCACATGACAGCCTGCCATGTAGGATGTGTCCAGCTACAATATCCTGCTTACTTATCTCCAGCTGCCTCTGAATTCTCCCTTTGCAGCGCTCCCTGTAGTCAATTTGACAAGCGTTGTAATCATTCATAACCTCGACAAATTTGCGTGATAACGTCGCATGCTAGGACAAAAAAGAAGAAATTAGGAATCATGAAAAAAATTAAATAAAACAAAAAACTCTACTGCAAAAAATAAAATTGCTCCATATAAAATTAAAGAAAACACTATGTATCTACATGACATTGCTCTATGTAGCTAATATCTTACTAATTTCCATTTGTCGTTGAATACGAGACTTGCATCGGTCTCGGTAGTCGAGTTGCGCTTTGTTGTAATCATTCATAACGTCTATAAACTGACGTGTTATTGTTGCGTGCTAAAACAAAGCATGTCACGGTTAACAAGGACAACAGCAGAATAAACCTACAAATTAAGTAACAACTTTTTAGTGTTTTAATCTTCCACTGGTGATTGTGGATCACAAGTCTTTTTTTATAAATTCTTTGAAATTTTTTTTTTTTAAATACTGGAGCAGACGCCAGATGTTTATAGCTGGAACCTGTAATTTAAGGTAGAAGGTTAAAACATAATGACATACAAAATACAGAGTACTATTTAATTTTACATCAGTAACTGAGTTAGACTTTGTGAAAACCAATTGATACAAAACATGAAAGCAATCCAAGAAATTTTAGATTTAATTGTATTAAGCATTCAGAGTAACTTTAACAGCTTCACTTAGACCAAGTTTGAAATGAAATAAAGGCTGCAAATGTATTTGACATTGAAAGAATATTGTCATTATGTTGCACAATTGTCTTCAGGCCAAACTGCCAAGCCAGAACGACGTAAGTGCTGAAAGGTGATGGCGTGATGAGATCTATTTGTGGGATTTTTTTTCTTCTTTTCTACTTCCAATATTATATAAATAAAAATCAATGATTAAAGAAAATATTTTGCAAGTTAATTTCAGAAAATGTAAACCAAACGGTAATTCATAACCTCGAATTTGCCCTGGAGTCACAGTCAGGGAGATGGACGCACACTTCAAAGAATAATATTTTGAGAAGTCGAATTTAAAATATGAAAACAATCCATTACATGTAAGGATTAAAGAGTTATAAAAATGTAGAGTAGAATTAAGCTCACATGAATCAAGTCCATCGGAATAATATTGTGCATTTCAAAGCTATAACTTGTTGAACACCCATACCAAATATGAAAGCAATAAATGGAACGTTTCAAGAATTATTTATTAAGATTGAAGAGTAAAATTAAGCTCTTTTGGACCATGTCCAATATGCGACACTGTGCTGTGCATTTCAAAACAATAACTTAGAGAATATCCATACCAAATATGAAAACAATTGTCTATGAAAAGATTTAAGATTATAAGCAATTAGAAAAACCATATAACCAACAATTTAACCCATTTTCCAAAATCAGATTTAAAGCTGCACATTCATCTTAAATAATATTACGTAGCATATGTTTAAACATAGTTTCAAAAACACAAGTAGAAAGGTGATAATATGTATTTAAACAAACTTTACAAAATGTTCTAGAGGTCATATGATGCCTTTTTCAATTAGTTGAGATCCCATCTTAAAGCACTGAAACAATAACATTTATATTCACTGGTTTATACGATGACCTAGTTGGTATTATATAAAGAACTTATGAGTTGAGACATACATTTTGCTAATTGTCAATACATGAAGAAAGCTATTTTTATGAATTTTTTCAATACAACTACAGTCTCTTAGTAAGTAAAATAATTCTAAGAAGGAAATTTGAGATATATTCTTAACTTTTTATTTCAAAAGACCATACAATATTCATTATTGCATTTTATTATCCTTTAGATGGCATAATTGCATTATATTCCAAAACATAATAAATTGAATTAGAGATAAATTGCAATGCAAAGCAAGATGAGTTCCATAAAATTCTTTTGATAAATATTTACCGTAATAAATATGTAGATATAAACAGCCACCATGGTAGTGAGAAACCTACCAAATACAATTAAGAAAACAGACGACATTTTTCATATTTTTGCTTAAAGACTAACACATGACTATTCTAATTTTATATCTCAAATTAAGAAAAATATTTGTAGAAAGGATGTAAAATATTTTCAAGTTCAAGTGTTTCCAGAGACCTGTCATGTCATGGTTTTATGAATGTAAAAATTGATAACAATATTTTAACAGGAGTTGCCCAGACTTGGATTTCACTCCAATTCTAAAGCCACCAGTCCGGAAATCTTTTTTTGTAAACATTAACACTCCAAATTAGGGTCCTGAATATTTTTTTCTAAAAATTAAAACTCCCAAATAAATTGTGTTAGCCTGCCAACAACAAGTATACAAATACAATGTTAAAATGCAAATAGAAATGCATTTATGCAGACATTTAGTGACAAATTAACACCACTTCTTTCAATTGATAACAGTTTTTTATTTATAAAGGTCATTAATCTGTCAAACTTTTCGCAAACTAGAATTCTAGGAAACATAATAGAATAAATATTTTATATTTTCACTAGGTAAATGACTTGAGGCCAAGTGGATTTATGTCATTGAAACAATCCAATGATGGTATCTCTGCAGCAAATCATAATCTAATATATTTTATTGCAACACTCCAAGCAATATGTGAAGTACTCTCAGCGGCTGTTATCACATCAATGTTTAGAGATATAATATATTATTACCCCAGAGGACAAGCAGAACTGGGGAAATATAAATCATATTTTTTCAGTGAGAAATATCACAACATTGGTATAACGAGTCATCTGATTGGGTTGTTAAAACCATTCCAGCCACTGACGGCAATGTTATTAAAATATGACGTCAGAAATTGTGAGCATGACGTCACACATACTTTTCGTCTTCTTTACTTTCAGCGTTACATCTACGTGAAATTTGTTTTGAAAATCATTTAATAAGGAAATTACTGGAGTAATAAATAGAATAGGGTTGGCGGATAAAAATAGGATCGATCGAATCATCATAAACAAACCTCTTTTTTTGCCTAATTACTACAACAATATTAAAATACAACTTACTTCAATCTAAACTGTTTATGTAACGTGAAACAAATTGAATAAAGTATTAAATAAGATGTCTGAAAAATTGGAATGCACACAGGTATTGTAATAAAGAAGAGTGACTGTTTGACGTGAAGCTGTGATTCACATCTAATGAAGTTACCTGTGTCTTCCGAATCCTCAGATCGGCTGATGACTTGTTGGAATGCTCTTCTTGTTCAATATTTTGTTCAATAACTGAAAAAGAAAATATATCTTATTGTTTCTACGCTGAATATAAATAAGTCATTGAAGTACATGTACCTGTAACCATCCTTGTTGAATATCAAATAGAAATTGATTTAACTCTGTCTCAACAAACATTAGTTTTGATCCAATTTACAATAAGAATTATGTAATTTCTTTTTAGAATTATTAGGATATGAACCAAAAAAACATGAGCAAACTGTATGAATCAGCAAAACCATTCATAAAAAAAGTTTGCAGATGTATAATATTTAAAAGGACATTTTTTTATTATATGTTGACACTCAATAGCCGATATCTTTTTTCGTGCTTGGGTGTCATCATTCATTCGTTTAACTTCATTCATACTTAAAAGGAATAAGAGACAATCATTATCAATAATTCACTTTAAAAAATACAAACTATTATTTCATTTAGAGTAAAAAAATGTTATCCTTGAACTAAAACCTCAATAAAAATGTTCACAAATGAAAACAAATTAGATGTTATCATGCAAATATACAGTCAACAATGATCAATTTAGTTGGAAATATTTTAATAAAATCGTGCAAAGGCTATTGCAATAATCATTTTATTGCAATATCTCCTGCTAGATTCATGTTGACTCTCAGCATAGAAAACAATTTGGAAATATTGTTATTTGCATTACTTGGAGATATGAATCAAATAGTGACCAGTGTACCATTACATGTATTTATTGCAATTATGTAATATAACATGTACATTTATGATCCTTTTCTACACAAATATTTATATACATGTATTGTAAACCAGGAAAAACATGTGTGCGTATAAATTTCGCAAAAAAACATGTCTCGATATATTAATCTGTTTTACAGTATATATGTATAAATAAACATGAATGTTTCTCAGAAGATGACAAATACTTTATAATAATAAAAGGCAATAGCAGACTTCGCAATTTGTGTAAATCAATGAACACAGCTGTTGCATTTTATAACTTATTACTAAAATCATATTTACTTTATAAACATGTATTAGCATAACAACAAATCAGTAATGGTAGAGATTCATGTTGTCGGGCTTATACGGTGCATTATACCAAATAAAATCCCATAGCCCACCATGTTAACATACATGTATGTGCTTAAAACTGCTACAAATAACGTATCAATTAATATGTGCACCATAAACATAACTACTACAACACCTCACACATAACCGGATGTTTATATGAGAACCCCAGTTTTCGCACAAAATCACGGGCTAATTTTAGCAGGTACCCTATACATGTTTCAAGCAAGACTGTACATGCTAAAGTGGTACCAGGTCAAATATAATTACATGCATTTATTGGCTATATAAAACAGAATTTTGTAACAGAAAACCCAATTACATAGATTACCAATTGCAGGCCAGGCACCATTAAGTGCGCCATTAAAAGTTTGGTGCACCTCGAACTACGACCCGGAACTTTATTATTTGGTATTTTCCACCCTATAACGATTAATCATTCAAATTGGCGCTCGTGGATTTTACATAAAAGTATAATTATAGTGTTGATGTATTTTGAATATGTAAATACCTTTAGAAAATACTGGGGGAAAAGACCTGTATGTTCGTATTACTGAATAGCGATCCACTAATGGGAAACTGCTTCGTGTGTGCATTTTAGCTGATTATCAACGTTCACGACATTGTTTTTTGGTTAAATTAGATTTAGCAGTTTTTACATGCACATCTGTTATGTTTGTACAATGAAAATATCCATTACACTTGTAGATATAGTTATATTTTGTTCAGTATCGACTAGTGACATAAGTCCCTAGAAAAATAAGAAAAATTGTTTTCTAAAACTATCATTAGCAGATGTTTGTTGTTAGATCATAACATATTGTTCTGTTATACGTATGCTATTATGTTATAACTGTTGTAAATCAATCGTTTAATATATTTTGGATTTGTTTTTTTCAGGTCCTCCTCAATATCCAGGTGAGTTTCTTTTAACC
Source organism: Melanodrymia brightae (assembly GCA_032273805.1). Lineage (NCBI taxonomy): Eukaryota > Metazoa > Mollusca > Gastropoda > Neomphalida > Peltospiridae > Melanodrymia > Melanodrymia brightae. The sequence goes on along the minus strand of JAUTCZ010069924.1, from coordinate 3,383 downwards.
TTTTTTAACCTTTAAACTACTGAATTATTTTAACCTTTAAACTACTGAATACTTTTAGACTACTGAATATTTATTGTTTAATTTAACAAATGAAATTAATGCAAGCAAGAAATCAATGCAAAAAATTTAAACGAATTATGTAAATGCAATAATTAATCACATATTTTATTATCGTCGAGGTTGTCAATTGTTATTGAAATCCTAAAACGCTCTCTTTCAGATCTAACGTCATTAAGCCTGGAAGATGTGGACTCTGTCTCGGAAGCAGACAGAGATACGCTGGCGCCGCTACCTCCGCCTGCCTGGAACAACCAATACCCTTACAGCAGTCTGAACTACCTGCCTCAACACCTCAACTATATACCCCCTTATAATTATACCAGTACGGACAATGCTAGTTTTGTAGGCTCGTTTGTTGACGGTGTCCCGATTCCCATGACGATGCCGATGCCGATGCCAATGCCTGTTTCAGTTGGCGTAGGCGGTGGTGGTACTGGAAGTGCGGGTAGCGTACACAGCGCTTCAGGTATTTATTTGATTTGTGTCGTGTGGTTAACAATTCATTTCACTCATTCTCATTCAACTATTTATTTATTTATTCATTCATTTTATCAATTATATTAGCAGTCGCAAATAGGTGAAATAATCCTGAAGCGACTTTAAACTGCAAATCATTCATTCATTCGTGTGGTTAACGTGGTTGCAACAGTGTGTGAATGGACGAGTGTTGATTTGGATAATTCTGTTCGGTAACCGCGATACTGACTGAATAATAAATAAGAGATGGGAGTGGCAAGTTCTACATATGCATAGCTCCCATAAAACCAATATCTACGAAAAAGAGCAGATTTTGTTTCAAAAATGTATGGGGATTTGTTAGATGACCTGACATTCACAGGCGGTGGCCTGTATTAGGGGCATTTCATGGTATTTGTCACGTCCGTCACGATTGTTTTTCTTCATTTTGGTTACTTAGGACAAAACACAATGTTTTTAGGTAATTCAACTGTGAGGAATTCCCAATTTGCAGTACAAAAAAATTAATGAAATCTGATATTTGTATTTATTTACGTAACAAAGAGAAACAATCGTGATGGACGTGACAAATACCATGAAATGCCCCATTAACAGACCTGTAGTGTGTATTGAGTTGACAGTTGTAATTTTTAATATGGAGAAGATCAACCGAGTGCAGGTTAATCGGTATAAGTGGAGGCTCTGCAGAGGCAATTACAAATTACAACTAAATGAGATGAATCGGGACGACGTTTAGTGGCAGGAAAAGACTCCCAAGTTAGCAGAGTTTGAAGATATACCAGCATGCATCTCTTTGACGCGATAGTCTGTGATTTCAGTTGATTTTAATAAAATAATAAATACTCTCCATCTAAACACCAATATATTATAATAAAAAGGGAGCTCAACATGTCGTCGATTGACTAAACTGTCACCTAACTTTTTGTTATTAAATTGGTTCCTTGGCTCGATTCTATTCAACATTTCTCCAACATTTCTCCAGGTGTTTGTCGTTGTTAAATTTATTCTTAAATGTTTGTGTTTCGTTATTTAATTAGAGATTTTGACACCCAATTGTCGATGTCTTTTTGTGTGCTGGGGTGTCGTTAAATTTTACTTCTTTCATTAATTAGAGATTAGAGTCCAATCTATGAATATTTTTACAAACATTTTGCAAGATCTTGATTATTGTTGAACATTGTTAAATTTATTCATTGATGTGTATTTATTTTTTTATGATAAAATAATTTTGTGATATTTTTTGTGATAGAACTAGAAGTAGAATAATGTGTGAAATTAAAGAGTTGTGTTTTCGCTACCAGTGCGTGCGTGCTTGCAATGCTTTGTATAACTCTGTGTGTGTACTAACACCGTGTACTAACACAGTGTATTAACACCGTGTACTAACACAGCGTAGGTCTTCGTACTGCATGAAGGTCGGCTAATATCTTTAATAGTACACGATAAATGGAAATAGATATATATATACTTTCGTTCTCTCTTTAATAAAACAAATTCAGTGTGCTGAGAAAGACGGAAAACAAGAACAGTTTGGTGAATGATTACCGTTGCTTTACAATTAATGACCACAATCGATATATCGTATATATATTTTGGTCTTTTTTGTTTGTGTCAAATTTTATCAGAATTGATTTTGAAACACAACTTTAATTGAAGAAATCCAGAATTCAGTGTTTTTCAGAGATGTTTACTACATCCTAAGTTATTAATTAATTAATAAATTATAACTTATTTACGTGCTTATATCCAATTACGGTTAATGCATGTCTCCTGTTTGATAACAATTAGGTTGTTATAATTATGTTCATGTATAGTCTTGGAAACGGAAATTCTATTTTCTAATAGATGATGTTTGCTATTTTGATAGCATGCTGTTCATATTTATATATATCTGTATATTGCAAGGCAGTGGTCTTGGGTAATATATACATTATCAGATTTTCTTTGAACACAAGGCCTGTAATTGATTGTTATGGTATACAGTCAAATGTGTCTACCTCAAACCCTGATAATATTAGTGATTCGATGGTTATTAATTCAACTGCTGTTCTGTAATATAGAATATAGTATCTAACTTTCCATTTTTGTTTTTTACTACTTCCAAACTGCTCGATATGGGATATCAAAGTTTGTTGTATTTACTATCCTGTCTAGGAAAATACATATAAAAGAAACAAATCTTGCTGCTTTTTGAAGAGGATAGTTTATATAATGGCAGCATGTTTATTTTGTAGATTATTGTGTAACCATAATTATGTTTGATAGCTATTAACCGCTGATTAAAAAATGTTGCAGTGTTGTTAAACAAACTTTCCTTTCTGTATCATTTGTCATAATAACCATATGTTTGATGCCCAATATGGCAATAACCACTCACTAAAAATGTTGTTTCAGTGTGTTGTTATAGTTTCTATAGTTTTAAAGATTTCAAATTAGAGTGTTCATTTTATAATTAAATTTAAAAAAAACTAAAATGATAAAAATATCAAAAATGTCGATCATCACTACAAAAAAAAATTGTGTTGGGGTATAAAATTTGTGTTGGTCGGGAAACCGGAAACGTATTTCTTTGGCCTATCATTTAATGTAACTAATCTCCTGTTCTCAGTCGCATGCAGTAGTCGAATGGCAAGGAATGAAACTTCGTTTGCATTTAATGTCTAGAAGCGACGTGTCTACATTTTCTATCTCCTATACTGTTATCGAGTGAAAATGCGTGCATGTATATATACATACAGGGAGCGGGACGTAGCTCAAAGGTAGAGTGTACGCCTGTGGCGGGATGGGTCGAGAGATCGATCCTCCACAGCGCAAAACATTTTTATGGGCTATTTTCCGTTCCAGCC
>JAUTCZ010069813.1:0-17443 GCA_032273805.1 Melanodrymia brightae | reverse complement strand
AAGGGATCTTTCATATGCACTTTCCCACAGACAGGTTAGCACATACCACGGCCTTTGTTAAACCAGTTGTGGACACTTCGGCCTCGGTCAATATCACTTTCTTGGTTCCATAAAACATGATATTGCCCTCAAAGATGGTCCATATTTGATCATTATTAAAGCATATGTTGCAATTAGCATTAGATACGCAATTCAGGTGACACTCGTCTTAAAATTCTGAAGTGTGCCTTTATAACGTAATAATATTGATTGGCAGCTCGCCAGGTGAACCAAACATGTACCCCAGTGTCGTCAGTTGCTCTGGATGAACTGTTTGGACTTCCAGAAGGAACTCTAACACAACGTGATGTCGTCTACGGATCCTGCAATGTGGACATCGTTGGAAATTTCAGCAACCCAACAGCAACGTCAGTTGAGTGTCCTGCTGGTTTCGATTATCAACTGGATAAAGACAATTCGCTTGTTTCTGAGGTGAGTCTATTGCAAAGAAGCTATGCATATTTCAATATGCAGGGGCGGAGTTTGGTATGGACCAGGATTACGGGGTGGGATGGGGAGAGAGTCCTAATTTACAAACGGATCCTGGTGCTCCTAATATGAACCTAGCGTACCCTTTTGGGTTGGGTTGGGTCATTTTTGGTGTGCTTCCATCAGACAACTGTTCAAACACACCTGCCATGGGCACAACCTCTGACTTCGCCAGAGAGTTCTGTCCACCCTTTTGTGTACAAATTTGTTTTAGTTATATAGAGCGGACAGGGGATGGGGTCGCCCAATCACTGTCCTCACCTAGCCTACGTCCATTATATGCAAACTGCATAGTCAAAATAATATGTAGCCTGCCGAGTTAGAACAAGATCGAAAAACAGACTGTATACCTATCAAGAGTATAAGAAGTGATATGTCGTCCGGCGATATCGCAGGAGACATCGCACATTATAATACAAAACATACCTCCCACGGAAGCCTCTAATGGATGGTGGTGATGATGCTGATGATGATGATGATGATGACGATTATGATGATGATGATGATGATGAATAATTATTATGTATTATGTTTGGGTAATAAAAGAAAATATCATTAATTTTTTAATCGATGAATTTAACATTAGTGTTTTACTAATTTCCAGTGGGATCTGGTATGTCATAAACGGTTCGTGGGTAGCCTGACCCAGGCCGCATTCGTCGCATGCCAGGGCGTAGGAGCTATATTCTTCACCTTTCTCTCCGACCTATTGGGCAGAAAGCCGGTCCTCATCTCATTGATAACCATCGGTCTTTTCTTGTCCGTTGGCGTTGGGTTCGCTGCGTCACTACCAGCTTTCGTTGTTCTTAGAGGAGCTATTGGAGCTGTAACAGAGGTAAGATATCGGCCTCCGTAGCGTAGTAGTTAACCCATCGGAGTTAAGACTGGTAAGTACTGCGTTCGAATCCCATTCGTGGAATATTATGTGATTGTTAATCCCTGTACCGGTGTAAAAAGGAATAGACGTCCGTAGATACGATACAATTATTATTGTAGACAAAAATACACTAGCAATTTGGATGACAAAAACGCATAGGCTATACATTATTATTATATTAATATTGTACGTAATAAGATGTAAGACATGCTCTAGTAGCCAGAAAGATGTACAATAGCATTAGAAACGCAATTACGGAGGCAAAATCGAACGTGCAAATTTACGTCTTTTTAAATGTTTAAACAATCACTTGCAGGGTTCCAACCTTATAGCTGTCACATTGGTTCTGGAAACGAGTATACCCGAAAACAGATTAAACATGTCCGTGCTGTACGGCTTTGTGTGGGCCGTAGCAGCCACAACCCTGACACCTGTTGGTTTTCTTTTGAGGAACAGTTCATGGCGAACCATCCAGTTCGTCTCGTCTACAGTGGCGCTAACCGTCTTATTACAGCTGTGGTAAGTAGTATATATTTGTGTATGGCATGACCAAGTTTAATAAATCATTAAACAACAAAAAGTAGATATTCTGTTTCATAAATTAATCTTTACATAGACCTTATTTAAAATGCTCTTTGATAAAAGGAATGACTTCAACTTTCCAATAGTCAATTTCCCTTTTATGTTGAGCGACATTCCATCTGCTCCAGCATATTATGCAAGGTTACATATCATACAAGTTTATATACTTTATGGCTTGATCATTATATGTCAATATTAAGCAACTCCATGTCATTCTGTTGTGTCATATGTGTGTTTAAACTGGGATGCGGAAAATTCCAGGCGTTCTCGAGAAAACATTCACCGTAAATGTTTTGATGTCGAAGATTTTCAATAGGCGTTCTCAAAACAACATTTACTGTGAATGTTTTGATGTCAGGTATCCATTTACAATAGGCGTTACTCAAAACAACATTCACCGTAGATGTTTTCATATCGGGTGTTAGCAAACATGCAGAAACGTACTTGTATAAATATAACATTTATTTCGAACAATAAACAAATAAGACCCAGGAAAAATAATAAATCTTGTTTTGTGTTGTTTGTTTGTAGGATCGTGGATGAATCTATGCGGTGGCTTACATCTAAAAAAAGATACAAGCAAGCGGTGTACATCATCAGGAAAATTGCTAGAATAAACAACCTAGACCTGTGTTCAATTGTTAACAACCTGCCAGCCAACAAAACAGATAAAGAAATGTTGGAGAGCATTTCAATACCTGCTGCTGTGGAAGTTATTAGAAACGAAACCGAAACAAATATAACCGACACAGACATTTCCACCGATTCACACGAGACAATTGGACTAAGGGAGGCAATCGCTCCTAATACGACAGAGTCAGGATCAACGACGGTTGTCTCCCATGGAGAAGACGCTGAGCCGGCCGATACAATTGATGATGCTGATACGTCATGTTCGGACGAAACCATAATTAAAAAACTGAAAACGCCTCAAAACAATAAAAATAGATCGTGCTGCATGATGGTTATTGCTTCGAGGCGTGTGTTTGTCAACATGATAGTTTTATGGGTCATGTGGTAAGTATAGCGAACACATAGTCTATACTTCGTGTCTGAATATTTGTAGTATGTGTTTCGTAGATAACTTTAGTTTCGTTTAATGTAGATAAAAAAGGTAAGCATTTTTGAAAATTGATAAAAAGTCCTATTTTTGTGTGCAACTAATTATTTAGGTTAACAAATAAAAATATTTTAATGCAAATACATACAAAAAATCGTGGGGAAAATCCAGCGTCGGCCGTTGAAAATAGCAGATTTTTCTGACACATTCCAAAGTTTAATTATGTCGGACAAAATCATAGTATGACGTGTTTTCTGCTGTTTATTGCTTAGAATATTAATATAATTATGTACCAGAGGTTTCCCAGAGCGATAAGGTGTAGGCAGCACTTACTCCTTACCTGTTTAACTAAGCACTTTGATTTATTTTAAAGGAATTGTACTTTGATTTCATGTCAGGGCTTTGTAAAGGCCTTAAATTCAGTGTTCTGTCCTTGTACAATGTATAATACATAAATATTCTGGAACAATAAAAGTTCTGTGTACATGTTTGTCCAATTGTGTGTACTCAATTGCAGGTTATTCACCAGTCTGGGCTACTACTTGGTGTTTTACACCAGTCGATCCCTATCTCCAGATCTGTACTTGACCTACCTTCTGGCGTCGATATCGGAGTTCCCAGCAATTCTCTTCTTGTGGTTATCCCTTGATAGGTGACTTTAAACATATACACAATTATATACCTGTGCCGATAACATCATCACCAGTAGATGCAATGTTAAAGCTTAGGATTTGGACATAGCTCAGCGCAAACGCTCTCTCTCTCTCCCTCCCTCCCTCCCTCTCTCTCTCTCTCTCTCTCTCTCTCTCTCTTTCTCTCTGTCTTGTTGTTATCGTCGTCGGTGTAGATGATTTATAAATGTTTGTTAATCTCGCTGTGTGTTTTGTTTGAGTTTTCAGAATTGGCAGACGACTTTCCCTGTTTATATTCGGATTGAGTGGGGGAATGGCGACTTTGGTCGCCACACTATTGAACCACGTTCTAGGTTTGTTAAAAACACATACTAATCTTTTTTTTGGTCTTGTTTATAATAAGATACGCTCTGATAATTATGATTATGTTTGGGTTATTAACAATAATTTGGGCGGGAGAGTAAACTCATTCTCGAAGGATAAACTCGAAACAATCAAACCGTATCCCCATACGAGAGTCCAAATGCATCCTGGGCAAAGCCGTGACGGTATACACAAGTGAATCACGGTTTAAGCATAAAATATAAAGGTTACTTGCTAACGACACTACTGGAACACATTGATCAGCGGTTGATGGATATCAAACGCACTGTTATATCGACACTTGATCACAGAGAAAACCCGCTGCCGCCACATAGGCTACTGTTCTTCGAATAACAGCAAGGGGTCTTTTATGTTAACTTTTCAACATACACGGTAGCACATACCACGGCCTTTGGTGGTCCAGACGCTGATCACTGGTTGGTACTAAACGAAACGGTTCCACTGAGAGGACCAATCGATCGACCCATCAAGCGTCAGATGGAGCCTCTTGCAATGTGCCATGTCACGCTTCCACAAACAAATTTAACACGCTTGCATCTCCTTTCCAATAACAATTTTCCGTGTTGCAGTGGTTAACGTGCCTGGTTCGAATCTCATTCGTAGCATACGAGATTTTAAATCCCAGTACCGATTCCAATCTAGAGTGAGTGTTCCGCAAGGCTCAATGTACTTCCACTGACAACAACCAGTGTCCAAAACTGATTCAACAAAGGCCGTGGTCCTGTCCGTGAGAAAGTGCATATAAAAGATCCCTCGCTACTTATTAATTCGGAGTAGCGGTTTTCCTCTAATACTAACACTAACTTCTGTCCTGGACAGGCAGTCGAGGCAGCTGGAATGCGTGACCATGACATACGTGTTTGAACGTTAATTGGACCTAACTGTGCCCTATGAGTAATAGATATCTATTTGATTTTACAGGTCGATGCCTCTATCATTCTTTGTCTTTGGTCTGTTTCAGCTGGCAATACTGCAGCAGAAATATCAGCAATCGTGATTGGTTTCTTTGGGAGGATTGGAATAGTTGCGGCTTATTATAATGTTGTCTTCTACACCGTGGAACTCTTCCCTACGCCTATACGGTAAGTGTACGTAGCACTAAGTTCATTATCAAATAAACGCAGCAACCATGATTCTAGGAGCAGTGTTCGAGTCCAGTCCAGTGCAGTCCAGAGTGAGTGCTCCGCCAGGCTCAATGGGTATGTGTAATACCACGTATGGCGGTAGTTGCAACCAATTGATGATACACTCGAACTTGTAATAACATTATGTTTCGAAAATCATTCATGTACCCTGGGGCAAAACAAATGGTACCATCTCTGCGCAGCCTCTGCACGAAAGCCGCACGGGTTCCGTACGATTTCCGTGCGAAGGCTGCGGAGACTGCACAGCAACTGCACTGAAATTGCACGATTTCCGTACAATCTCCGCGCAATTTCAGTGCAGTTGCCGTGCAGTCTTCGCACGGAAATTATACGGAGCCCGTGCGGATTCCGTGCAGAGGCTGTGCAGAGATGGTACGATTATTTTTTGCCTCAATATCCACCTAAAATCTTGCGTTTTCTGCACGATCAGCGCGCGGCCTCCGCGCTGTGCCCGTGCGGGGCTTGTGCAATGCCACGTACGACATGTCTACGGGCTACGGGCTTACGATTTTTTCAAATTTGTATAACTTGTCGCTAAATAAAATCGTAGAGGCCGCGACGCCCGTGAATCCGTACGAAAATCTCACGGCCGCATCCGGCCTCCGCACGGCAGGGGGATACGGGCATGATACGGGCTCCGTAGACCCATCGCAGGCCAAATGTGAATTAGGCATAAGAGACATCGTTTTGACTCTTAACGCAAACATAAAAAACAAACTAAAATAGATACGAAATGGTACACGATGCGGTACAATTTTAACAAAATGGGTTATTCAATAAAGTGAAACTTTACGAAATTAAACACATAGCTGCATTCATAAAACGAAATGTTGTCTACATGTCATTATTATATTCTTGTTGCTGTAAGAAAGAACAATACAACAAAACTATATCATCTTATTCTATACAAGTCTTCTTTGGACTAAAAGAATCCTAAGTATGTACGCTCGAGTGTATTACACATTTTGTTCGGACCTAGATTCATACGGACTTCCATTCCTTTTTCACCAGCTGTGACACTGTATCAGCCAATGAGATCTTTGGAAAATGTATCTCTAACATGAGATATCACCAAAATCTCAAACGGGTGTTTAAAAAAACGCTTTTTAACGACATACGATTTTTTTTTATATATATTCCCTTAAGACCAAACGTGTGAGTATGTACCGCAAATAACTTCTGACGTGTTGACTGCATCAGCCAATGAGATGTTTAGACAATGTAAATCTACAATGAGATATCACCAATATCTCAAACGGGTGTTTTAAAAAACGCTTTTTAAGGGCATACGAAAAATATATATAATATATATTAGCTTAAGACCAAACGTGTGAGTATGTACCACAAATAACTTTTGGCGTGTTTAGCTGACGACTATGTTACCCTCGTCTAGCCAGCTGTGTGAGCACTAAACACGACAACAAGTTCTAATTGACCTGCAGTGGTAATTGATTACAAGTCGACGTAATCAGTCGTTTACGCGGTGTAATTAAATCGATGTGTAATCGGCTGTTGATGGGCTGTGAACAGGTGGGTGGTTGGAATGTGCGAGGTCACAGCGCCGTTGGTGGCCGCGTAAGACTGGTACTATTCACTTGTATTCAGTTTCACAGCGCTGGCTCTTTCAAGTCAGTACCCAGCTGCGCTCAGCATAGTAGGAAGTAACGAAGTACAATAGAGTTTGGCACTGTGCCCGAACGGTGGAAGGTGTAACATTTTTGTTTGTTTACATTCGGTTTGTACAACGAGGAAATGAGAATACTCGAGTTCAGAAAAGTCACAGTAGATCACGCGGCGGATAGACAACCGTAAAGTGTTGTACTTACTCCGTCTTACTTTCGCGCGGATTAACACAACCGTAAAGTGTTGTACGTACTCTGTCTTACTTTCGCGCGGATTAACACAACCGTAAAGTGTTGTACTTACTCCGTCTTACTTTCGCGCAGATAAACACAATCGTACAGTGTTGTACTTACTCCGTCTTACTTTCGCGCGGATTAACACAACCGTATTGAGATGTAAACACCAGACAATAACAAAATGGTTGTAAATACGATTGATGTCGCCAGTAGGAGAGAATATCCTAATCTTTCGCGAACATCTTGCGTCATCACTGATTTAGCTATATATCCCATCTCAACTATGACTTAATGTTCATTTGACTCTGCTTTGTGCAGAGATACGCATTTGGCTTTGTTAATTTTTTTTAACGTTTCGTACTATGAACAAAGTGTGTTACAGCGACTCAATTAATCCCACGCGACTTACATGTTGCTCGCTTTTATAGACAAACATGATTATAAAAAATGGAGGTAACAGTAGTTTCCTGCTAAAATTAATTTGGAGTCATGTTTGAAGTAACAAACAATTTGATACATTAACATGCGCTTTATATAATTCCACGTATTTACTCTTACGACACAAGGTCCCATAATATCATTATTTTAAAAGTTTTAAACATGCAAAACACATGGGCTGCGGAGAATGGTAAAAAGTGGGGGAGTGTGGGGTGGAATGGGGACGAGGGGAGTGGAAGACGTACAACAAAGTGCATTACTCGCAATTCTAATATAATTATATTCCGTATTTTCTTCGTCATTGCAGCGTTGTCAAGAAAACGTTTTTCTTTCTCACCGGGCAACTCCCCGCACAATGGCGAGATTCCCACGTCTAACTGTAAACCAGAGACTAACGGCACTGCTGGCAAGGAAACAGAGGGAAACGTCGTCGTCATTGACAACATGGACACGACCAACACGACCAACACGACGGCCACACCTGACACGACGGTCGCATCAGATGCGGGGGATACGACAGCGCCCGTAGACGTGACGTCATCTACCGTTACGAATGAAGGAAGCCCGAGTGAGTCTGAATACGCACATACCTGTTGTCACGTCTTTAGTCACTTGAGTAGACTCAGTCACTGTCACCACTGATTATGATAGACTAACGAATTTGTAGTGCAATACGCAATATAGTCCAGGCAAAATAAGGTTTAACTTAGAACAAATAAATCCAACCATATTGAGTTATCAGTGTATCGAAGTTTCATATGGCGGCCATCTTTGTTTTATGCTAATCAGACCCTTTCGGATGGTAAGATTTTCCTAGATTTTGGATATGATATGTAGGATAGACTACCCAAGGTTATAAAATGAAAAAACCAACTGTTGCCATTTGTTCTAGGTTAGGCCCATTTTTGACTTAGTATTCCTGGACTAATACCCAATCTAATCATCACCGCACGCGTCTCCGTGTCCAATTGAGTTTATAATTATATAGGTTGATGATCAAAGAAAATGATATTACATGTATTATACAACATAACATATACTGGTAATAGTTGAATTATCCGTGTCAAAAGCACAATAAACTATCTCAGTGTTACATATTGTATACAACACACACATCGTATAATAGTATTTTAATTCATACTTTTCCTTACATTATACAATTATTATTACCTGACTTGAAATTAATATTGTAGATAATATGATACGTTTTGATTTTCGTTTCCAGCCAAGAAGGAAAAGAAAAAAGGTCGGAAGTTGTTCGCGTTCAGTTTAAAGCGATCTAGACCGGGCTCGGGTCGGAAGAAAGCGAAGAAAGAAAATGGATCTACAAGTCAGGCATCCAGCCCGGACACCAGCAAAGAAGAAAACAGACAAAGTAAGACAACATAAACATCCAAATATACCCACTGAGAGTCACGAGGCGCGGGATGGGGAGTGGCGAGGGAGGAGGGAAGGGGTGTTTATCACTAACGAGAATCATATGTGGCGGTTAAAGTCTGCAGATGGCAGATCACAATACCGTATGTTTCACTACTAATTATTATGATGGGCGTCGTCAAAGTAACATTCTTTTCCTTTACCTTTATCTATATGTTCGGTCAATTTGATCAATTTGTTCTCATCATTCAAAGGATAATTTTACAGCTTTCTTAAACTTCTACCATTCGTCACCTATAGACATTCTAAACTAAAAAACTATTATCACATCCAAAACCTTATGTCTGCATAATACAGTCAAATGTATATTTCGACAACGCTACAAGTTATTAAATGCCCTGGTGTACTATTCCATTTCGCTATGCAATTCTACCAATTACTTGGGCGCAATCTTGAGTTTCTAGTCTTTTCGCGAACACACACACACACACACACACACACACACACACACACACACACACCTACAATAATAGCGTTTGTTAAGGTATGCCAAGCTAGATTATTATTCATTACAGCACTTGAATAAAGCACGTCTACGTGTGTGCATCTCTCTCATTCCTCAAATCCGTTAAGTACATCATATATCGTATTTACCTGCCGGAAGCGTTTCACAAAACATCTTTCACTGTTGAGCGCGGCACGAGTGATTTGTGATGTGACAGAATGGTATAGGACTCTTGTCACAGAGAATGTATAACTATCATATTAACCCCGCTGCCCCACTCCTGGCACCGGCACCTTGACAAGTGATATAACAAGACAAACTTACCACAAGCCCTATACCACCATCGTACAGTCATAGCTCGGTTTTTAGCCGCCACTGGTCTTTTGGACCGTAGCTAGCATATATACAGGGGGCAGTCCCATCTCAGTCATTGGTCAATTTTAATTTCAATTCTTTATTAACTTTAAGCTGTAAATCTCACAATCAAACAAAAATAATACATATACAGGTAAACAGTGGTAATACATAGTAAAGTATAACATTCGACGGAAAGTATGAGTATTAAAATTCTCAAAACTCTAAATAATGTTATTTCTTACTTGGATTGTCTGATACAAAAACAATTCCTAAATTGCGTAAATGTTCGAGATTGCCCTGCTCAGAAATACTTGTTGTAAGCAGTGTATGTGACCCTCAACCCACCCCAGATCCCTAACTAACATATGCCACGTGCAACAAGACTAAGTTGTTTTTAATGACACTACTCGAATACATTGAATATTAATCATCGGTTATTGGGTGTGAGACATAGTATCAGAAGAAATCTGCAACATAGATTACTGTTTTAGACTATCAGCAAGTATTCTGTTATTTATATATGCACTTTACCACCTATATACATGATAGCACATTCAAGTCTTTGATGTACCAGAACCACTACGGGAGAAAACAATTGGTCTACTAAGGAAGATCGCTCCTTATTTCCGTTTCTTTCTACAGTGTTCTATATATTTAATTGTGTAATTTTAAATTAATATTCTGTGGGTAGTTATGAAATGTGGTTTGATGAGCTCATAGATTTATAATGGACATAGTATATAATATTATATTTATATTTAACTCCCGCTCTGGGTACAGCCTCGACTCTGGGTTCGTCCTTTGAAGGCGGACCGTACCCATGGCGGGGGTATCGGAACCTTAATTGGATGTAGGCACCTTAAACTAATGCTACCTACCTACCTCCGGTAAATGTCGTGTGAAGTATTAACATGCGTCATTTGTTTTAGGTTTGTTCCTCGAGGAATTCGAGATACCGGAATGTCATGACGCTGATACAGTGGATCTGTCCGACCACGGTAAGCATGCATTTGTTACGAGACGTTACGTTTCCGTACACAGCGCGCATCCTGCTTCCAGCCCATCTTGGACAATCATACATTTAGTATAGCTGCCACGTTCACATTCCTCGCATGATCCCGTCTCTTTCAGTTTGTACCACGTGAGTAACACCATTCTTCTGATACAAGCACCACCCCACCCCAACCATGCACGTTACCCTATTCTGATACAAGCACCACCCCACCCCAACCATGCACGTTACCCTATTCTGATACAAGCATCACCCCACCCCAACCACCAACATCCCCCAAAAGTAATTCTTTCAATACCCAATCTTACTAAATACTGTTTACTATGTATCTATTTATTTACTAATAAAATCATATCTACATTTTAGGATTCTAAAGTGGTTACACAAGTAGATAGGGTTGTTGGTTACACTATTTAACTATTTTCTATTTGTTAATAGCTTTGAGTACACTACAATCTATTACGTGTTTAAACTAATATTTTCATTTACAGAAGATGTTGGCAACTTATCGAAGAACATTGAACCTGAAAATACATCAACTCCCAAGAAAGGCGAATCTCTCAAAAAAAGTAGAAAAGGATCAAAATCTCCGAAATCTCCTAAAAAGAGCAAGAAAATCAAAACAAAATCAGAGAAAAAGAAAAAGACAGAAGAAGCTAAGGCCGAGAAAAAAAAAGAAAAAGAAGAAAAGGCTATGAAAGTAAAGGAAGAGAAAGGAAGTTTAAAAAAGAGAAAAGATTCACAAAAGAAAGATGGAAATGTTCTTGTTGTAGAAGAAAGTGTGGAACCGCTTGAAATTCAAACATCACAGTCGCAGCCCATATCGCCTGATGGTACAGGTGATACTGGAACTGAACAGACAGCAGTTCATGAAGATCAGATCACAGCCGATGTGGTAGAACCAGAAGAAGCATCACAGAGTCCACCGGCATCACCAACATCAGATGATGACGGTACACCAAAACGGGTATCACTTGGACCACGATTAAAGACGGCCATTTTGCGGAAAGTGAGCAGTGGAAAGGAGAGTGCGTCCTCCAGAGTGACGCTCACTCGACCAAAAACTGTTGAAATACCCAATCCTCCACCTCGCAAGCATCGCAAGCGACCCGCTTCCCATAATGTTGACTCTTCATTGACAAGTGAAGGTGATTCCTCGCTGTCTACAC
Organism: Melanodrymia brightae; assembly: GCA_032273805.1. Lineage (NCBI taxonomy): Eukaryota > Metazoa > Mollusca > Gastropoda > Neomphalida > Peltospiridae > Melanodrymia > Melanodrymia brightae. Next base: position 5,518 of record JAUTCZ010069813.1, on the reverse strand, counting down.
TGGATCAATCATCAACCGTGAACGAATCATCAACCGTGAATGAATCTTCTACTGTTGAAGAATCTACCGAAAACGTTGATACCTCTGATATTACGACAGAAAAACTAGAAGACATAACAGAGAACGTGAAATCAGACAAAGTTGAGAATACTCAGTCTGCGTCATCTGATACGAACGCAGTCACTAAAGACTCTGAGCCAGAGATGCCAATCAAAGAGGAAATACGTGAGAACGTAGAATCTGAAGTCGTTATTGAAGATAAAACTCCATTCGAAATGAAGATAACAGCGCCAGTGACAAATGAATCTGTTTCCAGTGTAGCGGATGTGCAACAAGAACTGGATGAATCAGTCAAATGCTCAAGTCCATCACAAGAAGATAACAAAATTGCTGAACTGGATAGTGAGCAAAAACCCGAAGAGAAAATTGAAATGAAAAAGCAAATAAAAGAAGTAGACTGTTCCCCTGTATCTACTGGCGAATCTACCTGCGCAGATAGTCATGAGGTGAATTCTGATTTTGTATCTGCAACGACGATCAACCTTGTAGCATCATCACCAGTAACAGAAACCGCCCCATCGGACATCCAAAACACAGACGACATTGCTGATGAGAAAATCCGTGCACTAGCTGCTGCGCATACAGATCTGGTTATGGCAGGCGCAATGGAGACTCTCAAAACTCAACTAACAAGCGACGTCACTGAAGACAAACGCCCAGAAGCAGTAGAAGCAGAACCTTTAACCATTGATAACCATAAAGAAGATGATTCGTCTTCACAGGAAGTGATTGCAGTTAATAAATATTCTATAGAAACGGGTGAAAAATGCACAGTCATAACAGTTGGGCAGAAATCTGAGATTGATGAGATAAAAACAGTGGATAAGGGGAAAGAAGATTCTGTACAGAATATACTTCCCAATGACGAAACTGACAATGCTAGTCCAAGCGATCCCGAGAGTAATCCAGTGGAACTTAACGTGGTATCTGTTATTACGAGCAACGAGGAACACACAGTTGTCACCAGTGTGGAAAATAATGATATTTCTGTGCCAGAATCAAAAGAAGAGATTGAAATAAATACAAGTGAAAAAGACATTGATGACAGTAATGATGGTGCTATAGATAAACCCAGAGATTTTTCTGTTGACAGTGATGTGTGTGCTGAACATAGCTCCACAAACATTGACAGTAAGATATGTGTTGAAAATACCTCCACAAATAACGACAGTAATGTGTGTGTTGATACTAGATCAACAGAAAATGACAGTGATGTGTGTGTTGAAAGTAGCTCCACAGAAAAAGACAGTCACGATTCTGTTGAAAGGAGCTCCATAGAAAAGGACAGTAATGTGTGTGTTGAAAGTATCTCCATAGAAAAGGACAGTCATGATTCTGTTGAAAGGAACTCCATAGAAAATGACAGTAATGTGAGTGTTGAACATGATTCCAAGGAAACGGACAGTGGTGAATTATCTGGTGATTCATTAATACAAAGTGAAAGCAAAGACTCTAAAATGGTTATTGACAAAGAGTGTCATGAAAACGGTGGTTCTGAGCAATCAACTGAATCTGAAAATGACCAGGTGCAAATTATTACAGAAACCATAACGATTTTCCAAATGAGAGAAGTGCATTCTACGTCACCGATGGAGGAAACCAATAACAACAAAGTTTCAGCCCCTGAGATTATAAATAAAGGTTAGTACCTGCAATACTAACATTTCTTATATGAAGAACACATTTCGATCTTGTGCATAGTCAGATTTTTGTGGTAACTTCTGATCCTTGTTTCTTGGGTGAGTCGAACTCTATAGGATTTGCATTGAAAAACTTACCTTTGGGGCAATGCCTGACTTTGACAAGTTTTATCATTTCGATGAAGACAGTGACCAAACAATATGTCTACTTTCGAAAGGTTCCACCGGTGGAACCGGATACGCCAATATTTCGCGAACACCTGGTATCATCACTGCTTTGGCAGTGTCATCACTGCTTTTGGCAGTGATTTGTAAGTACATACCATCTCTACTATGTCGCAATGTCTCTTCGACTCTGCCCTGTGCAGAGATATACATTTGGCTATATCAATGTTTTGTTTAAATTTCACAAGAATCGTATTACGTTTTGTGGTTTAAAATTCACAAGACTCGCAAGTAACTACGCTTGTTTTACCCCGCTAAACGTGCTTGTACCCAGATTGAAACGGAATTGCCTCGGGCATAACCAGTTAATGTCGGTCGCAGTTTATTCTGACATTTCTCTTCTTTATGAACTGTCTGAGATAATCCCCTTTATTAATCAAATAAACGCTTTTTTCTAACTCCTACATGACTGTTGCGCGATAATTAAAGTTTTATGAAATAGTAGTTACACATTTATAAAGCCTCGGCTCACTGTAATTCCGAGAAGCTTTATAACACTGTAACGTACCGAATTTTAAACAATCATATCAATAAGTATAAATTCTAACAATTTCTTTTTAAAGGGGTAAAGAGGATAAAGATAAAGGTTGTTTGTTTGTTTGTTTGTTTGTTTGTTTAACAATACTGCTGGAACACATTGACTATTTATCAGCGGTTATTGGATGTCAAACACATGGTTATATCAACACATGGCCAGAGGAAATCCGCTGCCACCACATAGGTTACTCCTTCGAATAACAGTAAGGGATCGTTTATGTTCACTTTCCCACAGACAGGATAGCATACACCACGGCCTTTGATAGACAAGTCGTGGATCACTGGTTGGAACGGGAAATACCCCAACGGGTCCGCTAAGGAGGATCAATGCTTCGACCTAACCTCAGACGGATGCTCTTGCGCTGCGCTCATATGGATAGTGGAAAAGGAGAAATAAACTTTTCAACCTTAATTAATTTGTAAAACCTTTTTGTAGATTGTTATAATTTGATTCAAAAACACGTGCACCTCTACACTTTAAAACAAAATCACAACCGAGTGCGTTTTTGTTGATGCTAGCAATGTGTTTGTACCTAAACGCTTGCGTTACAAAGACAAAAAGATTGTGATAGTCTGTCGAAGTTTCTGCTCGACTATATTTAGAAAGCTTGCATGTTTGCAGGATAACACTTCTCTTCTCACCATGACCAAGGTGTGCTGCTCTTGTGTCTTTCGTATTCTTTGATTCCTCTATATAGGTTTGTGTCACTGCTTTACAACACTCACGTTACCTTGGTCTCCATCTATAGGTAGTATTATAACTCGCTTCGTTTGTACCTTATAGGTCTCTCTAGAAAACCGCATTCATACATTGTAACAAGATTCAGCTGATAAGATTTAATTGTGTAAACAAAACTGGTAAATGGTCAGAGGTATCAGTTTCAACACTGGGAAAAAAAGGTCTGTCAACAAGGTGTAGACAGATAAGAAGGTCAAGCCCCATTTCTCAAAATGAGAAGCTTCTTGGAGCTTGTACCTAGGACTGTATATATTCAGAACTCATTTTTACTTGCATCTTATAATCTTCTAAAGTCTACCTACCATGCTCACGCAATCTGACACTTTAAAAAAAATGACAATGGAGTTCGATGTTGATTGTGTTTGTAACTAAACGCTTGCGTTACAAAGACAAAAAGATTGTGATAGTCTGTCGAAGTTCCTGCTCTACTATATTTAGAAAGCTTGCATGTTTGCAGGATAACGCTTCTCACCATGACCAAGGTGTGCTGCTTGTACCTAGGACTGTATATATTCAGTAATATATTCAGTACCTCTTTTACTTGCATCTTCTAATCATCTAAAGTCTACCTACCATGCCGCAATTCAATAAAGCTCACGCAATCTGACAGTTTACTACGGGGCAGGCTTTTTCCCAGGAATTTTTTAAGATGCTTACATTTTCAAAATTGAGCAATAATATTAAAATTTTATATAAATTACATGAGTAAAATGTTGATAGATTGGGTATTATATATTGTGCAGGAACAAACAACTGAGTTTAAGGCCCTTACAAAGCCATTACCATAAACCAAAGCACTTACAATTCCCAGTAAATCAAAGTGCTTACATAAACAGGTAAGGAGTAGGGGCCCTACGCATTATGGCTCTGCGGACACTTGACGATGGACAGCACGAGAGGTGATATACATGACAATGTACACCACTAAGGCTACTGAATCTATTGTCAGACTTGGAAGATCAAAAAACAGCCATGGAGTAGGAATGGATGCTAATCATGTGTCATGTACGGCATTATCTACAATAGCTCAGGAATGTGTCCCTTTGAAAACATCTTTGACCTTCACCTCGTGCATACACAAACGCCACTGCGGTAATGGGGGACAATTCGAGCAAGCTAAATGAGATGTTATTTGATACGACACTAGTATTTACCCTGTGTCCACATCTATCCAACTTAGCGACTGTCAATCTACACGTGGACACGGGCATGTCTAAGAAATAGGTTTTCAATGGGTTTTAAAAACTTCATGTTGTTTGTGATAGCTGTTTGTCCCATCATATGTTGCCATGGTGACTACATGGGTAATTGAAGTTTTGTTTGTGTCATTTTTGTGTGGGAGGGACTTGTATTACGTTACTTGCTATTACATAATTTCATTTATCTTTGTCATTTTCATTGATGTTGCATTATATTCTTATAAAACGTGTCTTCCCAGTGATGAACACACTACTTTTTTTAAACTTTGCAACACCTCTCCTAATCTTAGGAAATTTAGCATTTATCATGGGAAAGAAGCTTGTTTATTACCATTACTGTAAAACTTAATATTTTTGCATTTTGTCCGGCCACATTTAATTATTTTCTATTTTCTAGGGTAAAAACTATATTTTTAGAGCATGAAAATTGTTTCAAACAATATTACATCAGCTTTCCCACGCCCATTCCCCAAGTTCCATCCCATATGCCAATCTTATAGCATGGTGCATCCATAATATTATTAAATCCAACACCTGTGGTATTTGGAGTTGTAGGTGGTGAAATAAGGTTCAAATGCATATATAAAAATAAAGAGATTAGACCTTGTAATTGCCATAATGATTCCTCATGCCAGTAATATCTTGAATACGTCCTGTAGTAGCCGACGTGACCCCGCTGGACAAATAGAAGAACGTCATTATATTGTCCATCAAGTGCGTGACAGAAACACAAAGTGGCTATAAATTAACACACGGTGATACTATGAAGTGTTGTTTTCTTATCTATTATACTATTTTCCATAGGAGGTCGTACAGTTGAGTGTGTTTATATTCGTTTTACCTACGGGTGCCCTCCAACTGCACTGGAGAGCAGAAGTACATGATTAAGCACCCTCTACATTTATTATTTCAAGTTAAAGTAAACTTTGAAAAACAATAAAAAAGAAAGAAATGATAATTGTAAATAGGGACATTCAACAATAATATTACGTAACACCATGGGCGTCGTTTCCTAAAGAAAAGTGGTGGGGGGGGGGGGGGGGTGGAACATGTGTTATTTATACTAAAAAGTGGGGGGGGGGGACCATTGCATGTTAGTCCCCCCAACTCCAAAAAGT
>JAUTCZ010069703.1:0-17457 GCA_032273805.1 Melanodrymia brightae | reverse complement strand
TCTGACGTCCAATAACCGCTGATTTATAATCGATGTGTTTCTAGTGGCGTCGTTAAATAAAACAAACTTTACTTTCTTATGCAGATCAAATATGAACAATAGACATTTTACTACAGTATTTCTGCTTTAAAATTACTGTGGTGCAAAGCTATGTAGTTTGATACTTTTGATTAGACATTAAACCTGTTAAATCTTCTAATTTCTCCAATAATTTAATTCTCAACATTTTAAAAGCTGCAAAGTGCAAGTAATAAATTCCAATACTATTGTTGTTTTATGGCAGATATTTAATATCAGCTGTGTTTGTGTTAATAGTCTTGAAATCGTGTTTCTATTAATGATATTAAATAAAAAGTTAATATACCGGTACATGCACACCTAATGTTATTGTAGTGGCACCTGCTAATTAATCACTTTTTTATTATTCAAATTACAATTATTTTGAATATCATATCTGCATTCAATGCATGGTCCTTGGAATTTTGCCTAGAATAATTATTTGTGTAACTAAATAATTACTATAGACAAAAGTCCATATTTAGCTACTGCAAATATTTGGATGACCAGAAACACATTGGATGTACACATATTGATATTAAATGCAATAAAATATAAGTAATGTTTAATTCAAAAGGCTCTATTAGCTAGAAAAGGTATAGCATTAGGTGCACACACACAATGCCATCCATATTAAACTAACGATAATAGCTTTAAACTATATACATGTATATGCATTGGATACACAGTATAGACGACTTACATCATCAATAACTCCTCTGAATGGCGAGTATCTCCTACACAATCCAGATCCTATGTTCAAGGCATGGAACTGCATCTTTATGACCCCTGTAAATTGAATAAAAGTTGTCTAGCACGAAATCTATCTTAGTGCTAAAACGGGCTGCACTGCAAAATTTAAAAAATTATATTTATAGTAACACATGTTGGTTAAAAAGAGCACCCAACAACCTCCCCCCCCCCCCCCACCACCACGCACACACCACCCTCCGTCCTCACCGTTCCGTGGCGCCTGTAAAATTATGGATAACTTTTGTATTTTCAATGTTTATGCACTATAGAATAAACTATTTACAAACATTAATTTACTGTTTGAACAAATTTCATTGTTACACTTGAAGCCTTAGGGGCTTATTTTCCCCCTTGATACATAATTATTGCATTGGATGTTCTATAAATAGATGTTATATAATATACTGGAAAAACAAAGCAAGGCTCCAGAACCTGTTGCAATTCGTGTAGCGGAGTTGGTCACTGTTCCATCGTTTAAAGTTGCAGTGATAATTGATCCATGGTACATTAAAGTTGCTTCAATCATCACTGATTTCTGAAAAAAATATCTAGCACAATTTTGGTACATGTATACAAATGTAGAAAATTATAGGTTACGAGTACATGTTCCGTACATAACCGTTATATAAATTTATAGTATACCTACCAGAAATGTACATGTATTATTGATAAAGTTTGTATTTATGTCACTGGTTTGATGTCACTACCATGTATGTACCTCATTGCAAGAAACAAAATTATAAGTGATCTTTGACTAAATCGAGAGTTACCAAACACACGATTGTAATCTCTATTTCTTTAATATAACGAGATAAAACCAAATTCTTCTTTATGTAGTTCGCCTATTTTAGTGCCACAGTCACTTCACGAAACGGAGCCCTTGACACAAGTCAAGTCATAGCTTTTTGACCGCCATCTTACTAAAATGGTTGGAACCTTGACGTGCTTGTTCAGATCCCTGATGCTTGATGACATGAAAATGTCTACATCAAATGTTTGTTTATCAACATGTCAGCCATCTCAAATTTTGACAATTTTAAAATGTCAACTGTTAGATTTGTTAAAGCAAATAAAATTATATTATTCTAATACATGTACCGGGTATACATACATGTATGTATGTACATACAGTGTACGTATATATGTATACCTACGATAAGTTATTATTTTATTATTAAATGTTATAGAAGATCTGTACACAAGAAACGGTTTAATCAGATGTCTTACCAGTCCAGTAAGTAGCATGGTATGTGGTGTTATGTCATTTTCCATTTGTAGCTGGAACCCAACATCAATGAGTGACGCATTAGCGATATTGTCGGCCACACTTATCTTGAATGTAGCATCACTTGGATCAATGCAACCACCATTATGAACTAGAGCTGAAGGTTTGCCAAATATTGGAGAGGAATTCGGGAGAAATCGAATTTGCAAAGTAAAATCTGTGTTAAATGAGATGCTGGATAGTCCAGGAACGATGGCAAACCCAAAACCATTGAAGTATGCAGAAGTGGTGTCTGGGAAGGTGACAAATGGCGATGTGTCTACACTGAACTTGTATAGTGAAACATCTGACGTTGTCTTATTATCAAATGGAATGTGAAGTAAAGCAGGGCATGCTGCAACTGAAAAAAAAGAAGATATAATTTATCACAATAATCAGACATTGGCATTATACACTTGCTTGTCAATAATTTAAATATTAATTTAGCTAATTTCGTACGTAAATCTAAATACTAGTAGCAGTCGGAAGGATACACACGTACAAACTGGAACACGTGTGTTTGTCTATCATAATTATACAACAGCAGCAATCGTGCTATAATGCTGCAAGAAAACATGGATGTTAGGAGAAAGGGTCCGTCGTGCATTCTTAAGAAGTATGCAACCGCTTATCAACCAAATAGGAAACTCATGGTGTAGTCTTCTGAATGTTTAGTAGTATACTAGTATATTATTAATATGTACATATCAACTCACAGCTGCTGCAAATAGACTTCTTTTTTTGCACCTGGTGGGACAGGATAAAGGTTGTTTTGAAATATTTCTGAGCGTATGCCGTAGCCACTTTGTAAGAATGTCCCATGCATTTGTGTCATATGCCTATATATAGTTGGCTATCACAGTGTCTTATTTACCTTGGTTCGCATTAATATCAATTTGATGACAGCCACAGCTGGGTGAATGGAATGTGGTTCCTCGGGGACAAGGTATGTCTTGGAAACCAACCCCTGTTACATATGTCTTGTAGTATCCTCGACCCTTGGACGATTCCATGAAAAAACACGGAACTGTGCAAAAATATAAAATCACACATAATGTCAAAAACATCCTTGGTTCGATCAGGGAGCACATGTATAATGAAAGATAATACACCACACCATCCACACACACCCGCCCCCAATACCCTCGCCAACCCAGTCCGCTACCAATTACAAGAAAAGTTTCAAGGCTGTGTATGGCGGGTAAAAGAAAACAGCATTATAGGCCTTGTAAAATTAGATCATCTCACTTAGTATTGTCATGTCAGTTGGATAAATATTTACTATATGTTTTGTTTTGATAGAAAACATCCTTATTTCCATTGAAATAATTATGTACAATGGATATATTTTCATGTATGAAAATGACGTGTTGTCGACATCCCGAATAACCTCGGTGGCAACTAAGTGTAGGCCATACAGCACAAAGTCTCGGTTATTCTCGATGATTTCATATTGACTTTTAATATATTAGGTTACGTACCATCCACAGTAGGTAATTCAGCATTGGAACATGTGTCATTGCACTGCGTCACATTGCTCGTTTGGCACCCTGCCCCGTCCACGTACGCTTCACCAGAGGGACAACATCTAGGTTGGGAGATTTCACCGATGCATGTCCAATACGTATTACATTGTATCGTGTACGGGAACTGGATGTGATCAACTTGGTTTCTGCAAGGATCTAACAAATATATCAATATAATATGCGTATACAGTTAAAGAATTATTAATAATGTTGCAATATAGCCATTTGTTTTAAATCCACAACATAATATTTAAATCGTGTTGTAACTAATCGTGTACCAAACTCCAGATTGAGGAAATGCTTATTTAAAAACGAATAAAAAACTTTGAGTTGATAATAAAAAATTATAATTAATACAATGTTCTCACAGGAAAGTAGGTGTTCGTGGTAATAAATATAGAGGATTCATCATGAGTATAGATTAGAGTATTGATAATATTGGAAATAACAAACGAGGTTTTGTTTGTCCGTATTTCAGCATACTACATGGAAAGTAAAATACAGGACAAACAAGACCGCGGATGATGTATTTCATAATAAAAAGAACTTTTTTCGCCACTGTATTGTGATTCTTCTTCTTCTTCGTTCAATATTGTGATTCAATACAATTATGATAAAACGTGAAAGATTCCGTGTTTGCTTGGATTACCTACCACAATCGCTAGCAACTGGAGTGACGCATGCCCCCAGAGTTGCACTCCACAAAGTGCCAAACGAGCAGTACTTGATATAATACGTCATGGAATCGTCGGTTGCTTGACACTGCACAAAGCGAGCGCAGTCACTAGAATATGGCTTATAGCTGTGTCCATTGACATAGTCACCAGAAAGACACGACGCTGAAAGGGTTAATAAGATAAGACAATACAATAATTAGTCACCGTAAACATACCGTTTGTAAAATACCAAATAATGTTACCATCACGCATTGGACAGCAACTCTAGCTGGTCGTAACCATGGCCGTCACTTGGTGGGAGACAGGGTGGACATGTCCCCCTCACTTTTTGGGGTGGGGCGGGATGGGGGTAAGGAGACCAACGTGCAAATGTCCTCCACATTTTAGTATAAATAACACATTATCACGCAGTAATGTATTGTATATACCATACATGCGACCAGAATGCACCAAAGACATCTGTTCTGGGTGAACGGTGGTTGCTCAACAATAATATTTGTCACAAACGGTCCCCCGGACTTTTGTTAGAAAATGACTCCCATGATCGAAATAGCTGTTGTAATGAACCGATTTAATTTCAAATGATAAATGTACTTACTGAGTACATCAGCTGCGGCTGAGTTATTTTGGGAAGACGCAAATAATTCAGGTGATAATTGTGTTGTGGGTAACATAGCTGCAGTCGTTGTTGTTATTGTTGTGATGGCATCCACTACATCGTCGTCTGTGGCGTTATCTGGTGGCTGACAGTTGTACAGACGAACCTAAACATGACATAATTATTATACGTACGTTAAATCATAATTATATACAAACGTAATGCTGCAATCTGATCCTAAAATCACTAATTAGAGCGGATTTTTTGGTTTTTCTAAAACCCAATGCGTTACTTGACAGAAATATTGTGCACTGCGCAAGACTCGGGAAAATTTAAAAGTTTGGGAGCGTTATTATAAATGTTGAGGAATCGAATGGGAGCTGGGGTCGGGGTAGGTGGGGGGGGGGGGGAGGCGGGTTCGAGGGGAAAGAACTTTTAAAATACTTTGACCTTACAAAATCAATCGTTCCAACAAAAGGATTTGTTGTGTTACAGCTCATGCCTCCCACATTCAGTTCACCGTTACTGATTTCAACGAATCCTGTAACAATCAAAATATGTAATTTGTTTAGAATGCAACGCAGACAAACCTGTCACATAAAAATACACGTTAGTATAGTATGCCTACAAACTGGTATAGACAAAATAGAATCAGACTCATCACGACCACCGTTTCGAGTGTAAGAAGGATGCCTTCTGTAGAGCAGGTTAATATGATCGTATTTCGTGAACACACGGCGTCATATGTGTTTATACAATAGTTTGATATCTTTTTTTACTCTCTCATAGGGAGATAGAATGTAATAATTAATTTTGGAAGTCTTTGGATACTTAACGTTTTGGCGCGCTCATTTTATGATCTATTAAACAGGAACCACTCGTTTTAACACACGTGCATATGCACCGATATACACGCATAACATAAAATTCTACGTATGTTTTTGTCTACTATACGTATTATCTGATTTACCTGTAGCAGTTCTCGATCCAGCGTCAACAGCATTACCAGTCTCGTCGAGGAGTTTAGCTTCCACCACAGAACCATTGTAAGACAAGGTAGCAGTCAGGAAAGCACTTTTCTTATGAAAGTACAAAACAAACCACGAAGTCTTCGTAAGTCTTGACGTAAAGTTCGGGAACCCACGTGCGAAATTTTGAAAATTATAATTATGGAAAAACATATTTTGGCCAAAAAGTCTGAAAAGTGGTGGGTGGGGCTATGATACCCACTGTTCTACAGTCCTTACTGGAGTATTGCTTAGCAACAGACTCCTGCGTTTAAAACGGATGCCATCGTATATACGCATCCAATGGCTGCTAAATTGCAAGATGTTACCGATTAAAGGCGAATGCCACAGTGCTTGTGCATCTAATTCAATTTGTAACATATATCTGGCTGATAGAAATGTTTTTATTAACTTTTAACATATTATCACTATTAATATATTTATATCCAATGCGTTTATAACAGCTTACTATGGTCCTTGAACTTTTGTCCACAATTATTTTAGGCAAAAGTACACATTAATTGATTATAACCATTTGGATGATCAGAAACACATTGGATATACATATATATTGATAATAATGTCGATGTTAATTTTAATAATAACAAATTTCTACATTAGCCATAAATATGTTACAAATCGCATTAGATGCGCACGTACTATGGCTTACGTCTTAATAACATTTTAATTTTAATAAATCAAAAATACTTTCTCAACCGGAAATTATATCGCACATACGGTGGCATCCGTCTTAAAGTTAACTCATGCATGGTATTCCCTTTAAGTATCCTTTATCTTAACGGTTTGGTTCACTTCTTACACAGTCTGTTGTTATCCGAACAGAAGCATGTTACATGGATGGGATCTGGATTGCATAACTGCCCGATGGGCGTAGGAGTGGTTGTGAAACTGAGACATAATAATACTTGCAACTAATAGTCAACTATATATATATCCATGAACTTGGACACAAGCACGTGACCTGAATGTGTACGACGAAGGGCCAATAAGTACATAATAGACAATTAAGCACTAATCAAAACAATAACTTCGTCATAACCGAGTGCAAAGAAAATAATTATCGTATTCATCGTTGATTAAATAATCTCATTGAGACTGTCGTTACAAGTGTTGCTGCTGCTCATACAACTATGTGGGTTTTATCCATGAAATATGTCATACATGTACAAGCATTAAATATAAGTGACTTGTCAAGCATCATTAGTCATTATTTCCGTTACGTATTCTTCAAATACTATAATAGTAACCTACATTCCCTGACAATATAATGGATTCCTCTGATATATCATTAGTCGTCCTAATCAGAAAGGTGACATTAATGGTCCCAGCGTGTTTTCCGTTATGCGCCATAACGAGCAGTGATGGGTGGGAACCGTCTTGACAGGCATTAATGTGCACCACCGACTGGTTGACCGTCATCCCCATCGCATGCAACTTGACCACCAGAAAGACGTTCTCTCTGAAATCCACGTTCACTATTCCTGGTGCAATCACCGATTCAGACCCGCTGAATAGCGACAGATCGTCTCCTTGGTACACAACGTGTGGACTGGCAATCAACTGAAACGCGTTCTTCGAACTGTCCTTGCTAATCTGATTGTTGAAGTTGACGCCAAAGAACAATTTGCATTCGTCTGAAAATAGTGATTATACTAACTATTAGATAGTACAGAAACTAACGTTTAAGACTAGAAACATACAATGTATATTTGTGGTACGTAATGCATAACATTGCTTTTGAACCAATTGTTTGACAGTAGTTCTTGACATTCGTGTTTGTTAATGGCCAAACTAGCAGAGTGGACAAGGTCATCGGCTTACATTGTATGAAAGACCGTACGAATCGGTGCAGTGGGTTCGAATCCTAACTATATAATTATATAGGTTCACCTAAAATTTAGAAAATAATCGATTTAACTTCACAGTTGAAAAATTCAACATAAAAACCTTTAATTTGAAAAACATAATACATATAATTATATACTGATCAATAATTGCAAACAAGTCACAAAAAATAAAACGAAATCCATGCATGCATGCGCGTGCATACACACACACATACATGTATATTATATATACATAAATCAAATCACAATGAATCTGTTAAAGACATAATTGATCTTCCCAACCATCAACGATGGCGTTGACAAATCATGTGTTGTCATGTTGCGATGAAACGGAATGATGACATGGATTTAATACTTAGTGTATTTTGATACAAATAAAGCTGCCGTCCTTGGAAAAGAACAGTCCAATATAGAGAAAACTTCTTACTCGGTTGATCCACAGTGACAATCAATGAACAGGAACAGGCTGACTCCACAAAATGTGTGCCTCCAGGACAGGGCCGATCAATGAAGCCAAAACCAGGAACAGATTCTAGATAGAAACCGGGCCCAGACAAGGAGGACTGCTTTGTACATGGTGCTTAAAAATACAAGTATAAATGAATGAAAGGCAACAAATAATTAATGTATTAATATTTATGTTATACATCAACACAATGTTTTAGTATTATTATGTATGCAACAAAGACCAGAATTATTTTAAAGTCACAATATTGGTATGCGTATTTCAAATTGTTTAAAATATGAGATTTAACCGCACGACACAATTACTAAATATTATTTTAAAAGTATTTACACGACAACTTTCTTGAACTTTAATTGAAATAGCCGTAATGAGTATCAGATGTCACCAATACCTGCAGTAGTGGATGATGATGGTAACGTAGGCGCCAACTGACATTTGGAAGTGCACACGTTGCCCGTGTCAGTAGTACACCCTGACAATGGCGAGAACACCTGTCCAACACTACAACACATCACCTGTGAGTTACCGGCTTTACACTCCCAGAATGCACTGCACAGGAAACTGTTGGCATATTGACTTCCGTCAGATAGATTTCTACATGGATCTGAAACAGATGATCCAAAGTTGACTAAATGGCTCTTTAAAATTGTTTTAATCGAAATATATTGAAAATTTAAAATGATAAATAAATTTGAGCTTAGAATATCTTAATGTTTACGAAAGTCACATTTACTATGAACATACTGTGATATTTTGCTTCAACTATGGTTCATAGGTTATTGAAATGACTCTTACCAAAATTACAGATAATTATTATAAACTTTATGTTATAAAATTCATACTGTTCCCGAACCATTTCGCATAATTGCTAAAACAGAGAATATTATTCATTCATAGAGTACACTATGAGCATTCTTACATATTAGGTCATGACGTGGACAAGAACATGTAATGAATGGAATATAACAAGAATGGGTTTTATTGAATTATCGATTTGACCTGATGACGTGGCATATCCTTTGTATTCGTTTTGCTATCGTGCATGTGCAAAATGAAAAAGGCGTTTGGTTAATGCTGTTAATTACAGTTAAAGGTCTTCTTTGTGATGAATATACTGGACGAGTAATTACACTTTCCTTGTCCACACTTTGTCTTCCCATCTTACTTTCCGTTTACATACATGTACTTCAATCCACTGGTTCGAAGTTAACACGGATGCACTCCGTGGAGGACATGATCGCCGTTTGCAAGCACGCTCATTTTCGACTATTTAAATCACACGATGAAATAGCTATGTCCGTATTAGTCAATTCAATTCAATTAAATATTTTATTAACGTCTCACCTTTTAAAATACAATAATATATACATGTACATACATTTCTTAAATAATACACTAACATCAGTATTTTAAAAGCCACTCAATATAGAGTTACGAGAGACTAAAAATAAAAAACAAATAATATTATAACAATTTAAGAAATTCACAACATTGTTTAAAAACAACTTTTCTAAAATGTACATGCATATAAACTAATTAAGCTCCCCTATATAAATAATTTCTCCTTTTATCTAAAATTTTAAAACAAGTTTTGGCGCAACTTTTCATTATAAATTCATTGGAAAATAAAAATATCATCTTCCGTATTAGTTGACCAATCATACGTAGGTTATAGAAATAAGTTATAGCTTATACGACGAGAAGAACAAAGACATCCCTCATACCGCAAGCAACGTTATAGGGATTATCACACGCTTTTATTTCATTGTTCCATAGCGTTCCAAGACTGCATGGTTTAACTACAGCTACTATCCCTGTGTCGACCAGGGCGCACTGGATAAAGAGGGAGCAGTCAGACGGGTGGCCAACATGACCCATCCCATTCAGATACTGACCGCTGCTACAGAAACCTGAAAAACAGAACAGGTGGTTGAAAGAGACGGATACACACAATCGCACGCACGTATACGTTTTCCCTAGAATTGGGGCAAGGCATGGTAAATTGAACTTTATCGGTGCATTTTGTTCATTTTAGACTATTTTAAGTGTACTTTTTTCATAACAAACATTTAAGGGAAGAATCATCATTCAAACTGATATTTTAGCAATTACATTGTACATAAGTAAATTGTTCTATACGTAATTAGGTTGCTCTATCTGAGGGCAACGAGGCACTACTTCAGGGCAGAATGGTATGGAAGTATCAAGGCATAGAGTGGCGCCATGCTAAAATTGCCTAGGGAAAACACTAAAATACACGCATACATACACAAGCACGCACGCATGCATTTACAATGATGATCTGGAAAATGTACACCGCATCCACCTACAACATTGCCTACATGTATACTATTTACTCACCTGTCAAAGGTTTTGTTTTTGGCGATGTTGTTCTCGTGTCAGGAGGTGGAGTGGGAAATGTATCTAAAAGTAACATAATGTAATTTGTTTTTCATTGGACCAAGGCACAGACATGTTTGGATACGAACTACATCGTGTATAACATTCAAGAATAGGTAGAAATGTCAAAAAGTTATATGTAGACATTTGGAGGCTATATTCACGATATGACTAGCATCATTTGCAGATGGTGTCTGATGCAATACCCTACTTTTACCTTTTTCATACATTTTTGTCTTTTCGATAAACACATCGGACAACAATTGCTGCTGCTGCTACTACTACTACTACTACTACTACTACTACTACTACTACTGCTGCTGCTGTTGCTGCTGCTGCTGCAGCTGCAGCAGCTACAGCTACTGCTACTACTGCTGCTGTTACTACTACCGCCACCATTACTTCTTCTACTAATACTACTGCAAATGCTAGTGCTATAGGTCGGATCATAATTACAAGCGAGTATATTTGCAACCTCGAACATGCGATTACCCTATCCTGAACCAGCTTATTATTGCACACGTTTTGCGTGTCTTTCGGTAGGAATACCTGGACATACGATGCTAGTGATGTTACTCATTAATGCAGATAGCAACATATCACTGCTAACTTTGAATGCCTCAGCTGGGTCCTGAGACAGCATATGTAGTTCACGAACCGGAATTGGAATGCCGAATGCAACAGATACGATATTAATGCCTTGTGACTCGGCCGTTGTTGCGCTGATCTTTGCTGTGGACACATTCTGATAAACCAAAAAAAAAAGACAAAGATAGTTGAAATTTTGAGTAATTTAACCAGAAACCCTATCATTAATTAGTAGCACATTTGTGCCATGCTTATTACAACTTAAAGTTACTGTAAATGATGATTTCGGATGATTGTTTACGTTTCAAACCGCATTGGTTACTTTATTACCGAGTATAGTGAGTAAGTTATAACTTAGTCTTAAACCCAAGACCGGTATCTTATTTCGCGAGGCTAACACGAGTAAATGGTTGTCCATGGCTCAGGTTTGTGAAAAATGGTGAAGGGAACAAATTTGTATTTGTATCAACTTTTGTATCAAAATTAAACATTAAGGCACTATAGCAATTTGGACGACCAGAAAGACATAGGATATACATATAGTTAATATTGTAACCAATAAGATGGAAATAAACGTTAATAATTATTTTAATAATATAAATGCTCTGCTAGTTAGAAACATGTCTCAAATAGCACTAGATGCGCACGTATCCATGGGCGTCATTTTCTAAAGAAAAGTGGTGGGGACCATTGCATGTTAGTCCCCCCAACTCCAAAAAGTGGGGGTGGGACATGTCCCTGTCCCCCACCAAGTGACGCGCATGCACGTATCCATCTTCAGTCGCGGGAGTGTCTTCAGAGTACTTAACCATTCCCACCCTTGTTTAGAATTATTACCTGAGATGAACCATCAAGTAATAACACTGTTGAACGTGAAACTCCAATACGACCTAAGTCGAAATACTGTTGAGTGATAAGGTCAATCCCTTCCGTGGTGTGAGTTCCTTGAAATTCCGGAGTAAAATTGTCAAGTGCAGCCCTCAATTCAACAGCGTCGTTAGAAAAAGTGGTTAAAATCCGAGCCGTATCGCTGAAGAGAACTAGTGAAATGCGGATGTTTCCCAAGTCTGAATGATCAACAAATTGCTGAATAAACTGAACAACTCCAGGAGCATATTGAACTCTGGAAGAATTGCCTGGAGTGGGGCGTTTGGTGCTGTCAGAGTCGTCAATGAGGAATGTTATATCTGCAAGGCCTCCACATTCTAAAACACAATTATGATCAATATCATTTCAAAAACCACCAACCCGGCGATTACAAAAATACAAGTTATAGAACCTCAAAATTAATCAGCCCTTAACAGCCATAACAACAGCATATAAATTCATTTGCATGTAGTTACATGTAGTGTGAGTCTTGCATCTGGACTCTAAGGTGTAATCATCTCGGATCATAGAAACAAGTGTTGTAACACACAGACCAGCGGTTTGTGTTGATGCAGTTGCGCTGCTTAACATCATTGGAGCACCTTGAATGACGTCAAACACACACTTATGCCGATTCATGGTCTTAGAAGAAACCCATTGCTACTACATAGGGTAATATTTTCCGATTAGCTACAAGTGATTTGTATATATTCACTATCTATGTGTGCGCTATCCTGGTTGTGGGCTAGTGCACATAACGACCACTTGCTGCTATTCGATAAGAGTAGCCTATGTTGTAGCAGCGGGTTTTTTTTCTGATACTGTGTCGAATTAACCGTGATTGACTTCCACTAGACGCTTATTAATAACCAATGTGTACCAGTGGTGTCGTTAAACAAACCAACGTTTTACGGTCAGTATGTTTTGTTTGTTAACGCATCGGGCTTAAAGTACTGTATCTGTATCTATATTTGCAAGGCTCAATATTATTAGTAGATGTCCACAACTGGTTAAACAAAGGCCGTGGTGTGTGCTGTGTACTGTACCATCTGTGGAAAAGTGCATATAAAAGATCCATTGCTACTTATCAATTAGGAGTAGAGTGTTTCCTCTAACTTATTTGGAGGACAGACAGTTGAGGCAGCTTTATTGCATGATCATGACAGACGTGCTTGAACCGTAATTCGATATAAGCTCGTAAATAAGTTATAGCTAAGTGTTTTTGGTTATAAATAGATACGTACTAATAACGTTTGGACTCGCACTGTTCCAGCACCATGAGAACACTGCCAACACACCGAGATATGTCGGGTCCATCGCATTAATTAGTCTCTGTAAGATAATCTTCACATTACAAATAATTATTTACAAAACACTTTAAGCAACATTTTTGGATGCGTTAGTTTATTACGTTAACTTGCCACGCATCTACCCATGCGCGGTTTAAAGTTCTTAAAGGCGCAATGCCTAGTTTTAAGACGTTTTCATCGTGCTTGTGCATCTAATGCGATTTGTACTTACATTATCAGTAGCCAAAGATGATGTTTGTTCTTTTGTTTGGCACGTGACAAATTATTTTAGGCAAAAATACACATTAATCTATTACATGTATAACCATTTGGATGACCAGAAACACATTGGATTATACAAACTGGTGTATTTTTAAGCAATAAGAGGTATTTTAATAATAAACATGCTCAATTAGCCAGAAATGTTACAAATAGCATTAGCTGCGCAGGCACGGTGGCACTCGTCTTAAAACTAGGCATTGTGTCTTTAAAGCAAATGATATGGTTTAAGATGGATGCCATCGGATGGGAAGGGCAGGCTATGGTTGCATTTCACGAACACAATGTCGTGCTACCATCACTGTTTAAACAGTGGTTTGGCCTAGCGGTTGTACTGTTCGACTGTTAAGTGCCATGATACTCGGTGCAGTGGGTTCGATTCCCATGTGTGCACATTCATGCTTATATCGTAAACGCGTTGTTAAAAATCAACCTGCGGTCAGTCTTTCGTACGGAGATACTGTTTGATAATGTTCGGAACGTTTACTATGGGATCTCGCGAACGGTGGCATTTATCTTAAACTGGAATCGGTGGCATTTAAAGGGAAGAGAAAATAAACAATAAAGGAATGCACAATTAACAAACAACATATAATTATATGACATACCGGGTGCTCGCGAAATATGACCATATCCTGCACAACCGGTGGCACATGCACGCCATGTCAAGTCGGTAAAATATTATAGTTTCTTTGAGTTTGTATTTACTGCAACGTGCCATAGTACAATGGATTCAGCTATCGTTTTAGTTAATAAAATAGTGTGTCACGTTGTGACGAAGTTTCAAGAGGTGAGAGTGAAAAGGCAATGTTGGGAAATTCGTGCCTATATACGGCTGTTTTAGTTTTCTGTGGTGCTATTATTATTGTGTTGTTGTTATTGAATTAATGGAATGTGAAATATGCCTGTATATGTTTCTATTAAACTGCATAACTAGTCTATAAATTTGCGCCAAGAAGCAGTGATAATTAAAGGCACTCATTCACCACGTTTTGCGCCAAACGTTTCCGCTCTGCTTAGAAACGTTCGAACGCTTTGGCGACGTATTCGTACGATGTAAAAAAACGCAATTTTACCTAATATTATGACTTTTTGACATTTCAATTGATGTTTATAATCATATAATAAATGTATGCAATCAATTAAGTAGATAAACAAGGACAGTGTTTTCTCTTGTTTATAGGCCAACGCAAATGTTTATCTATAATAGTCCAGCTCCACACCGTTATGACGTGATCGCACTTTTCGCTCAAAAATGGTAACTGATTCTCTTTAATGCAAAAGAAGTATCATGATAGTAAAGTACATACCTGCTCCAAGACAAAATCAAACGCTACTAACTTGTTGGGGATGTGTAGCAGAAAGTGTTTCGATCAAGTGGTTATACCCGCGGTATGTGAACCAGCCCGAGGCATGCGGTCACATCGTTCATTTAGGGCCTACTTACGCTAATATAAATATAGGCAATAATATAATCATACGCTGCAAAAGATAGATTTACTCCAACTTAAGATAAGACGCGCCATCTTCGCTCGAGGTTATAACGAGATGACAGCTTGACCATTGCCAACACAAGCGATCGCAAAAATCATACAAGCGAACCCGGGTAATATTTTAGTTAGGGAACTAACTTTACTACAAAACGGCACATAAGTTTAATGCTCATCCGTAAAACGGGTTAACATACAAAAACACATCTGAAAATAAGTACTTATTTTTCTAATGGTAAAAAAAGAGAACCAAATGATATGAAAATGGCTACTAGAAATGTTCACGGGGAATGTACTGGAACCCAATAGTCGCCCCCGACCTTCTATAGGGTCTACAACAATCCGTCATTGACGCTACTTATAATTAGACAAATTAATCACTCCTATAGCCAATATTCCATATAGCCGATATTCCATATCTTGATTTTGTGGGAGAGACGCTACCATTTTAAAGGCCATGCAAAATACCTAGTTTTAAGACGAATACCACTGTGTTTGCGAAGCAAATGCTATTTGTAACCTATTTCTAGTTTGGTAAAAACTTGAGAAAGTTGTAAATTTCCATTTGTGAACGTGTTTTTGTCACTAGCTATACGCGCACTACAACATACGTGTTATCCACCTCCGATGGCGTCACCGGAAACGTCGAGCACCATGGATAAAGAAACCGGAAGTGTCGATGTATGACTGAAAGAATGTTGCCTTTGCTGTAGCGTGCGTATAGATCTGTTTATTATGGGGTAGTGTGGACTTTAATTTTTAATTTGACTTATTAAGCTTACATCTCATTTCCGATGATTCTTAAACTCGTAGTAAAAATCCATGAATGAAGAAAGCAACCAATCATAACTAAATGTACTCTTATGGCACCCAATCAGAAAAATATGTACTCTTATGACAGCCAATTGTTAAACAAATACCAAGAGGACTAATGATAAATATGCTGAACCTCGTAGGTAATAAACATTTCAAAGGGTATACTTTAGACATGTAAAATATAGTGCCAAGTTTCCGTCATGCAGCATCGAAGGTTCAAGCACCCCCGTCTTGGGCACGGTCCGCCATTAGCTTAATGCCAATGCAGAGTCCAAGGCGGGTTGGGGTAAGGGGTCAAGAAGAGCCAAGTCGTTTAGAACATCGATTTAGTCAGTTAGTTATTATATATTGATATTTAGATAAAACAAAAGTTGTTCTGGAGGTTAGAAACAATTAAATTTGGACAATAGGCAGGTGTAAAATGAAATGATAAAAAGATAAACTTGAATTAATATCTATTAAATTTGGAAGCGACTTCTAATTTAATATAGTCCGTCTTGAGAATTGCCTTGAATATAAATAGTCAAACCTGCTTGAGCGGCCACCTGTCTTAAAGGGTCACCATAATATTCCACCTAATCATCAATTGTAGTGCATTATGACCTGTATTAAGCATCCATCTGTCTTAAGAGGCCACTTTTTGTTACTCCCTTAGGTGGCTGCTTAAGACAGGTTTGACTGTAGATGAGGACAAAGATTTCTCAGCATCGCCCTAAGTGCACTTAGTCACCCATAATTTGTCCAATATCCTCAGATGGAAAAGGGCACCGATAATAAAAGGGGAGGAGGCGTCATTGAAACCACCCCTCTCCCTCTACCCGCGGGCCAGAAAATAAGTAAATACAAAACAAAATCCTGTTTAGCAAATAACTTGTCTTTATTATTATTATTAAAATGAAAACAGCAAATTAAATAAATAATAAAAAAAAGTTAGCATAAGCAACCTAACGTACATATATTAGAATTATTGTAACAGTTGGGCATAAAAGTATCTGAATTATTTCAGTGACCGTTCGACCAATCAAGATTGAAATAAGCTACATCTAGTGGGGATATCGCAAATTATTATGCAAAAGGATAAACCGCGAAAAGTAGGTCACGTTGACCTAAATGAATTGTGGTAACGACAAATTGTTATATCAAGATGTACAATGTACTACAACAAGACGTTTAGCGACTTACAACAAAAAGCATGAGATATGTGCAGGACAAGACTTTCCATTGGATTATTAGTGACAGTGAGTTAATTAGTATAAGCGACATTTGTGCAGCGGACAGTGACCCGTCATATTTATATAAAGTGAAAAATAAAGTTTAATAAATACTCAAGACTGCGATGAACAGGAAAAATACCCCTAAATATATAACATTTTAAGTTTAAAAGGTAAAGATTGGCTCGTGTAACGACACTAATGGACCAGATTGATAAATAATTAGCTGTTATTGGATCTTACACATGGTTATTTTGACACGTGGTCTCAGAAGTGGAACCTCCAATAGAAAATTTTAATA
>JAUTCZ010069702.1:0-26952 GCA_032273805.1 Melanodrymia brightae | reverse complement strand
GGCAAACACTCTTCCTCTGGACTACGTCCTGCTCCCCTCGATTTAGTAGTATACCAATATAGACCAGAACAAATCGTCCACATTTCGTGAATGATTTCCTTCAACAATATGAAAGGCTGTGATGTGTGCTATCCTGTCTGGAAAAGTGCACATAAAATATCCCTTGCTGTTATTTGAAGAAGAGTCGCCTATGTGGTGTCAGTGGGTTTCCCCTGCGACCAAGCGTTGATATAACCAGGCGTTTGACATCCAATAACCACTGATTAATAATCAATGTGTTCCAGTGGTATCATTAAACACACCTTATTTTTTATCTATATCTAGCTTGAAATTCTGTAAATATAATTATTATATAATGTCTTTTTTTTTTTGCCGTTATTTATGCAAGCTAATGATAAAATATTTGCATACATGATTGTGTGCATGTTTAGAGATCAAACATTTATAATTCTCATATGAATTTTCTCATTACAAAGAAGATTTTGTTCTATTTTTGGAAATTCTACTGGTTATTATCCGACTTGAAGAAGGCGATTTATCAATATGGATGAGTTTGTGTGGTTGGAAAACATTACCGAGCTGGCACTGCTTATTAGTTGAACTTAATGATGAGATGGTACGGTGTGCACACTGAACATCAATACATTATAACACATATTAGACTATGGGGTTCAAAACAGGCTGGCTCATCTCATCGTAATTGTCTTCCTCCTGTTACGTTTGTCTGTCTTGTCTAGTTAGCCTCTGTACACTGCTTCAGTCCAACTCAAATTGCCTCATCCAATGCAACCAGTATAATGGTATTTTGTTGCAGAACGATTGTCAACGCAGCAAGCTTGTTTTAAGGGGGAAATTTTTCTAAATATAGAACATGATCCGCATTTAATTGAAAATTTATTTGTAAATGACATGTTTTCACGCAATACTGACATTATGTTGATATATACAATCCTGAATGAAATAATAAACATAATGTTGACATTCACAAACTGAATGAAACATCTAGTAAACAAAATTCCACTGTGTTTGATGTCCAGAAACGCTGATTAATAATCAATGGGTTCCAGTGGTGTTGTTAGACAGACATTTTATCTTTAAAACTGTATTTATGTTCACCTAGGAAACTGTACATGTTTTGTAGTTGAGAGAATCTGCAACAAATGATTCTATATAATTATTTTGTATATATATTGTACAGCATTGTATCGATTGTTGTTTGGGGTCATTCACATCTTATTTTACAACAACACATCTCCAAATAGATGAAGCTCTTATACTGTTTACTGTAGTTATTTAAACATCAAATAGGTTGATTGGACATTCATTGTTTAATTGTTAATTGTCAACCGTGCCCGAGCTACACAGCAGCGATTATGCACACCTCTAAAAGCTAAATTTGCCAGGGCGTCCATTAGCTGTCATCTGCGGTGGTAAACTAATTGGCTGAGGTGATATTTTGAGCAATTAGGGGCACTATAATGATTGATATTGCAGTGACCTTCCGGTTTTCTGAGATATAATTTACATTACATCAACACATTGGGACAGGACTAATAAGTCTAGATTGATTTAGAAAGGTAAACTTTAGTGTTAAAAAATGCAAAAATTCAGGGACATGAAAAAAAGAAGTCCCGTTTTGATGGAATTCTGGTTTAGCGACAGTTTGATTTAGAGAATTTTCACTAAAAAAAACCTATATAATCTATTAAAGATATCAAATACAACAGTTACCTACAAATTTTATTAAAATATTTAGACCGATACATACATACATGTATGTATGTCAATGAGTTTAGAATTTATCATGTACATGTAAGTTGGGTGTGTCTTATTGATTATATAAAAATTTAAGCAAAACATTCAAGAAAATTATTTGCCAGAAGTCTTAACTCAAGTGTAAAATATTCGAAATAAATAACACAATGTTCATGACAACCATCACATTTATATATATGTTTGGACTTTCACACCTCAGTCTCATCTTTGGAAGACCTTGACTAAAATATTATCTATAGTTTTCTGACACTGAATTGTCCAGAGAGCCTTGACTAATATGTTGCAATGTAAAGATGTCGGTATCACTCAAAGTCAAACCATAGTCATTTATAATCCAACTCTTCAAAATGCTTGGAAGCCAGTAAGAATTCATATAATTTGTATTTGTATTAGAACAACTTCTAAAGCCTTTTTTATGTAATATAACATAGCCCTGTACACTATTGTTTGTAGATTTTACCATAGATTATTCATAATATATCTGCTCTATACACTTATTTTTATTCATTTTTTAATATTGTATATACATGTACCATATTTTGACACCTTATAAATGATGTATGTTTTTGTACTGGGGTGTCATTAAAAGTCAAATTCATTCATTCTGAAGCCTAAATTTCTACATATGTACAAATATGGGACAACTCAGCACAGTGTCTGAGGTTTGATAGGTTGAAGGATTTATTTTCCTCAGTGGTCACTGGACCCATTTGGTTATTTCCTGTTCCAATCAGTGATCCATGACTGGTCCATCAAAGGCTGTGGTATGTGCTATCCTATCTGGGAAAGATCCCTTGCTGTTGTTCAGTAAGAGTTGCTTATCCGGGGGTGGTTGGTTTCGTCTGTGACAAAGTGTTGATACACGTATAACCATGCTTTTGACATCCAATAGCTGCTGATTAATAATCAATGTGTCCCCAGTAGTGTCCTTAAACAAATTTGATCTTTTACACTAATATTTCCTAATTATTGTGATTCAATTAAATCTTTTTATTCTCTTATCATGGCATTTTTGCATTCATGCATATAACTCATTAGAAGTCAAAATGTCTTATACATTTTGTACATTCATAAATGTTTATTATAAAGTAAGTGGTTGAACAAGACAGTAACACTTTTTGTATTAATATTCTTATATCAATGTTTTGCACAGTTTTCAATTATTGTTTGTTATTGTTCTCAAGATTATCATATGTTGACACCCAATAGCTGATGTCTTTTTTCAATGTATTTTTTCGTGCTTGTTTGTCGTTAATCATCCATTCATTCATGTTCTGAAGAGTATTTCTCATGAAATGATATTTTGTTACAGAGCAACTTGATCGTGTTGAGGAAGGAATGGATCAGATTAACAAGGACATGAAAGATGCTGAGAAAAACCTCGAGGGCTTGGAGAAATGCTGTGGATTGTGTGTGCTTCCATGGAAAAAGTTAGCAACATTTTCTCATTCTGTAGTAAATATAGCCAATGTTGAAGCAATTAAAATAATGTTCTTTTTTTTTTACAGGTAACTTTTCCAAAAACATTTTAAATACTGAAGGTTTGCTATTTATTATATTTCAAATAATTATTGTCTTGTTCTATGAAAATTGGGGGTGGGGTGGGAATATATACATACCAGTATAATAAGAATCAATTTACATAAAATTTTATTTATAAAATGTGTAAAATTAAGGATGAATTGAGACATATCATTTATAATTAAATCATATACCCATAATGCAGCCTTTTATTGGTCGGTTGATATTTGAATATCGTAAGTTTAAACATCTCAGCTTTTTGTGTTATCTTTTGTGAAGGACTTTTTTGCAGCTGTTTCAATTCAAACCAGTAGATATATAAAGATAATGATTACCGAAGAAATTAAGTTCAAAACTGGATGACAAATTAATCTCACACCCAAAAACTGCACAAATTAAAAGTAGATAGAAAATATTGTTTTAAATTTTGTTATTACTTTCGATATTATGTTGATTTACTAATGTTGTGCAAATCACATGGTTTGACAGTTGAACTAATACGTAAGGTGTACTTTTAATACCTTTGATTATGGTAAATAAACAGATCAAATGAAATAAGTATTACACCAATTTACTGTTGCAAAACATCAACACAAAAACAATTCCCATAAGAATGGTGAAATGTTTACTTTCCATGTTTTAAGATCAATAACTAGGTCAGCAATCTAGCTAATTTACTTCCATATCGGCGGCCACTCCGTAACACAGGAACACATCGCCATGTTCCACTATATAGCAGGTAATCCCTATACAGAAGTTTTGTTGATCAATTAAAAATTCTTCTATGCATAGCACTCATTTTGTTGTTTGAAATCGATGTGATACAGTGATCTCTTTATGTTTGGAATTTTAATTACTCACCCCAAGAGCATGCAACACATAATCTGTGAGGTATTGTAATTGTAGAAACGTTTCATCTCCAAGTCCAGAAACAGGACCTAGGGCAGACACGTATTGTAGTGTACATAGAGTATGCTATTTGTTACAACGTGCTGCAATAGAAACAAATCAAATTAAATAGGAGAAATGAACAGATAGAAGTATGGTCCAGAGCTAGTTTCTGTTGACAGTGTGTGATGTCACGACACACAACATTGAAATAGAGAACCATCTGTGGTAATTGGGAGGTCACAGGCTGAGGTCATGACCTGTGTATGGATGAGCTAAATGTATTTTAATATCAAAAAGTAGAATTATGTCACCCCACAGATTAAACCCAAAAAAAACCAACTAGATAATGATACATGTGTTTACAAATATACAGTAAATTTGCTTTGAGATGTGGAAGGACCCCCAAAAATTTATATGTTCACTCCATTTAGTTTTATATAATATGTTTTGTGAATTTAATAGATGTTAGTTTTATTTTTCAACTTGTTTTTCTTGTAAGAAAAATGTAAAATGCTGTCCATGTTTGATTACAGAATACTTTTAAATAGCAATAATCACAAATATATATTTGTTTACTTTTAATTTGTGTTGTACATCACTTACCATCATTAAACCCATGTTAGTTTATCTCTTGAGTGGTAAGTCAGTACTAAGCATTGTCACAGTTACAGTCTTGTTGAAGAAACATTTCCATTACATTAATTAATAACTTTTAAAGCAGATTTCCAGTGACATGCTGTTACTGCACATTATTCTTGAGAGCACCCCATATTTATTTTACTCAAGGGATCATAAAGGGAAATCATGTATAAATGTGTTTCCTTGGAAAAATAAAAGGAGCTAAAAGTTACAGCTTGAGGTGTCATTAGTTCATTTTACCAGCAGACGAAAAGCGCTATTTGTGAAGTGACATCACCTGCAGTCGATCCCCGACTTGTACAACTGTTATTCACAGACATGCATAATGGCATGTGCCCATTAGGCTCCGGAAAGATATTTCTCTTATCTGATTGTGTTGATTTGAGGAAGTTTTAAATGAGATTGAGTCGTTAGGTTCAATGGAATGATAATGGAAATAGCCCTCATCCATATGGAACGCCATCAATGTGAAATAAAACCCTTCCTTCAATGGAACCAATTTCTTCTTCAAAATCTCCCAAGACCACTCAATTTTGGTTAATGTCAAACGAAAAATTTGTGTACGTCTGCTTTGGATGGTAAATAAATTTAATATGGACAAACGAGGTTCTGCGATTTATGTTCAGATGGTAAAAGAGTTTATCCATTCATAGTTTGGTGAAAACATTCTATGGTAGACATTCAGACGCTATTTCAGAATATGACGTGTCATTGACATAGATGATGTCTGATGCAATACCCTACATTGATATGTTATTCACTTGTTTATCATTTCGATGAAGACAGCGGACAAACAATATGGCTGTGCTTAAGACAGGTGCCACCGGTGGTGCAGGATATGGTCATCTTTCATGAGCACCATGTATTATCACTGATACATGAGTACAAGCCATCTTCACTTTGCAATATCCCTTTAACTCTGCCTTGTGCAGAAATATGCATTTGGTCATGTCAGTGTTTTGTCCAGATTTAAAAAAAAAAAAAGATTTCTGTAATTGTTAATCTCTTAGTTTGTCAATATATCATTATTGCTATACTACATTAAGCAATTTAGAGGACAGATACATATGTATACATGTACACTAAGTAAGATAATATAATTTTAAATGACATAAACTGTCGACCATGTGTGCAGAATTGACTAAAAGATCTGGTCCCGGTAGATTGGCAACTGTTTTCCTGTTTAAACATCTTGTCATTGCTTGTTAGATGTTATTGTGGCAAAATATAGCCAAATTGTTTCTACCAGAAAATGAATGGATATCTTTGACAGCATTTTAGAATGCTGTATGAAAAGGTTAAACTGTATATGCAAAAGGATAAGTACCACACTGAATAAAACCACATTCTTCCAATTTATATTTAAAAATTATTCATATTAGCATAGGATTGTGTATGTTAATCTGTAGGTGTTCATTTAAGGCAGGTTAACATTTCTTCAATTAACATGTTTTAAAGCTTCAAAGGTATGTATGTACAATTTGTCTTATATACACTGTATAGGCCTAAATATAGAATTTGTTTACTGATGCACGCTGCTGTATTGATTAATACATTTGTAGAATTTAGTTTTCTTTAGCAATAAGTTCATTATAATTTTATGTACAGTGAAACCTCTCTAAACCGGACACACTTGGGACCAAATAAAATGTTCGGTGTAGAGGGGTTTCCGGTTTACTGAGGTTTAAACACAGCACATAAGGCTGTTTGGGACTTTGAAATATGTTCGGTTTAGAGGGAATTCCGGTTTACTGAGGGTCCGGTTTAGAGGGATTTCACTGTAGTATGTTTGGGTAAAGGAAATTGGTCATAGGTGTTGATGCGAAATTAAGACTCTGTTAATTAAATAATTTTAGGCAATTAAATTTAGGCCACTGCTTTATATATGCCTGTATGTTTACAGATACAATGTAATTACCAACCAACAGTTTGCCTTCCTTGCAATTGTCCTTGAATAAAAATAACTCAATAAATAAGAATGATAAAAAAGATCTGCCCTATTGGTTAAACAATTGCAGAGTCTGTTTGATAGAACATTCTAAGTTTGTTTTATACTTTAATTAGTACATTAATAAATAAAAATGTGCTTGTACAATTGAGCACTAATTGTTGACATTATTTACGTGAATTTATCGTTCTATGATATATAAAAATGTAAATATTTCTTCTTTTACCTACCCGGTAATGAAAACAGGTCATGTTTCTTATGTATTGAAATAAAAATCACATACTGTAATAAATTTCTATAAATCTGCAGTCAACCCAGATGACCAATTGCCTTTATATTTTCTTCTCCAATATTTATTTTATTGAAGAATCTTGTAATAATTTTGTATATACTTTACTCTTTGCATTTTCATTGTTGTCGATCTCATCAGCATACTATTAATGATTGTTTTTGTTCATATTAATGGCAAATTGGTTTGTTTTTAACATCAGAGGTGGGTCTGAGGGGTTATATAAAGAGAATAAGTCAATGTTAAGAATATCTATAGTAGACTTTATTAAATATTTCTAGTGACTAATTGCTCTCTTTGGTGTATCTGCAGAGGTAAAAATTTTGAAAAAGGTTCAGGCTACAACAAGACATGGAAAGCATCAGAAGATGGTCAAGTGAATACTTCTGGACCAAGGGTAGTAGTTGGCGATGGAAATCAGGGCCCAGGCGGTGGATATATTACAAGGTATTGTTAAATATCATGCTCATCTTTGTTTTTCAGGGGTAAAAATTTTGAAAAAGGTTCAGACTATAATAAAACATGGAAGGCCACGGACGATGGTAAAGTTAACACTAATGGACCACGTGTAGTTGTAGGGGAACAACAAGGGTTTCAAGGTGGCTACATCACAAGGTATTTCTCGAAGCTTGCCACGTGGGCTAGCTGTAACTAGGCACCTTCTTCGAGTTACGAAACTAGAACCGATGTCTCTTCTTTTAATCCGTTTCTGGATTTTTGAGCATCATCTGTAGAAGTAACAGGGATGGTTGCCTGGTTTCAACAGAAACCCACATTTTTTTCTCTTTGCATCCTTTTTCAAATTGTTCTTATTAGTTGCAGGGTTCCCATTTGATAAACTTACAAAACATCAAGACAAAATTTTTGGAAAGTAGAATCATTTGATTTATTGAAGAAAGAAATTCATTTAGATTTTAAATACTTATGGGTACCCTTGCTCTTGTGCATCATTTCATTGCATTTTTGCAAAGTTGCACAAATATTCCGTTTCAATATTGTCACCAGCTAATCAATTATTTATTTTATCATTTAACAACTTTCATCACAGTTGCAGTGTGTTAATTTGCCTGGCAAGTGATGAAGCTGGTCGTCTCACGTGTGACCAGTTTCATGATTTTCTATATTTTAACTTCATTTTTATGCCTGTTTTTCAAACTAACTTGTACATGTGTTTTTTTCGTTTTTTGTTTTCAAACAAATGTTTTAAGATTTGATTTTACTCTTTGCCCATTTTGCAATCATGAGATAATTTCTACATTCATTTGCATCTTGGATATTTGCATGACTAACTCTTCAAGGCTGACCAACATGATATCTAAGAAATACCCATAACAATTAGCTACCATTTCCTCAAAATGAGAACACCAATAAACCATTGTTCAAATCATCGGTGTGCAACGTATCACCTACCATACATACACATGATGACCCTACATGAAAATATTATACAGAAACAATTTGGACAGACGGATGGAATGACAGATGAGGCAAAAACTATATTTACTCCCAACTTCACTGAAGGTGGGGTACAATAACTGATTAAAAGTGTTAAGATTGTAACTACTGAATGCGTTAGCAGTACGGTATCTAATAAACTTATTGGTACATCAGAGCCCAATCTAAAAGCAATTATGCATTAAATAAATTCTATTGAACTTTAGACAAAATTAATCACAGATCAGTAATTATATTAATTAGACAGCTGAACATTGCATGTATTTTTACATTAGAAAGTAAATTATTAAAATAAATATTTTGCTTGCTTTTGGTAATGTCCAATAACGAACAAGGCATGTTTACTGTATAGAGAGAACAGTAAAATACTTTAGTTTGTAATTACCTTCACTCTGTCAAATAATAATGCTGATATTATTACATCTATATATTACGTATGTATAATTTCAAATTTTTAGTTTTTAGCTTTGAGAGTGCCATTTTCTAAAACAAATATTTTATTATTTGTACTGCACCTGTGTCAATTTTATTAGTCTTAGTTTTTTTTTCTTATAATTTAATTTCTCAACTCACATTTACGTTATTAAAATTGCAACATAAATTGATATAAAATGTTTTTTAAAGTAGATTTTGCACATTGTAGTTAACCGTTACTATGTTTTAATAAATATGATATTAGTATTATATGTACATAAAATTCTTATATTAAATAAATGCTTTTATTCTTAATGCATGTTTGAAAATATTTGAGTATGTTCAACTAGAAAACATGTTTGTTAAATAACAATCTTTGTTACGATATAATTGTACCATTAATATGATTGTTTGGACTTAGAAAGATTTTTGTTAATATATATACATGTACGTATGTATAGCATACTTAAATTATCTGGATGTAAGGTAAGCAGGAAATATACTTATTTTATTTGTAAAGCAAATAGATACGATGCAATATTTTGTGATCGTTCCTTACGTATACAGTGTATCTCACACGGGCAATATAAGTCGTGTGATGTCAAACAATTGTGTTACTTCATTTTTATTACGTCGTGTAACATGTTTTTTGTTGATGGCTCGATCCTTCAACCTCTGAAACCTCATCAGATGTTTTTGTGCTGTGCTGTATGTACCACTCCTCATTCAATGAAGAATTTATTCTGTTTGCATCCATCGAATAATTCCATTTTATTTATTTGTTAGACTTATTACATTACATTGTACATATAATTCAGCTGTGTGAAATCTGAACATGCACTATCTAACTAGTGCATCAAGTTTATTGATTTTCTGATGGTCGAAGCAACAATTGAAGTGTTGTACAGTACTCTAACAGAATGTTACAGTACTATCTCAAAGTTGAAATTCCTTCTTTTTTTTTTATGTTTGTATTTTGATGCATATATGAAATAGGATATCTTTCACTGAAGGCACTCATTGTGGGATGCGAATAGGTTGTTAACTTCAATAAGATAAGGTTACAGAACATCGATCAATAATCATTGGCTATTGTATTTCACGGTTATTTCTACACAATATCGCGGATGAAAATCACTGCTGCATAGACTATTTCTGATTAGCACTAATAGCAGCAAGGGTCCTTTGTATGCACTTTCCAACAGACAGGATACCACAGTGTTTGAAACTGGTCATTGACCACGAGTTGGAAAAGGAAAAAATCCAACCACTCTACTGAATAGAATAGATCTTCGACCTCACATTAGGTAAAACTTTCTGTCTAATGAGCAATGCAGCTTTAGCGTATTTTTTACCCACTTATCCACATAAGTGGTATATCAAAGTTGATGGTACGTCATGAAAAGAACATAATATGTATTATAAATGATCCTAGTTGGGCCTTTAAAATAGTAGTTTCTGAACCGACTGAAGCTTTTTTTTCATATGACAATGTGTTCTTATTACAAAATGCTTGCAAGTTATTAAACTCCAATACCTAAACGTTTAATCGTTATCAGTTTTGTTAAAATGGTATGAATTAAAACAAAGTTTTGTTACATGGGCAACCATATAAATTATTTTAAAATGGTATGAATTAAAACAATTTTGTATTGTTTTGTAAATGATGTTTTAAAAGCATTTGGTTCTATTTCATTTATTATTCAGTGCATCGTAACACAGGGCTTCTAGAAAAAACTTTAAATTCACTGGCCATGGGGTCAGTAGATTTTA
Organism: Melanodrymia brightae; assembly: GCA_032273805.1. Taxonomy (NCBI): domain Eukaryota; kingdom Metazoa; phylum Mollusca; class Gastropoda; order Neomphalida; family Peltospiridae; genus Melanodrymia; species Melanodrymia brightae. The sequence goes on along the minus strand of JAUTCZ010069702.1, from coordinate 16,246 downwards.
AAGTTCACTGGCCGTGCTTAAATATTCACTTGATGAAAGTATTTGTTTGGTGGACCGAGTCAGAAAAACACTGACCATGGGCATCGGGCCACCACATTCTAGAACCTCTGTAACAGTTGCATACATGGACTATAATATATAATATGGGATTTTATCAAATGAAACTCAAAAAGATCATTTCTAATGAGGTTATGATACAACTGTAGGTTGAACTTGAGAGGTTTTACTGTAAATGTTCACTTACTATTAACAATAATATGACAAATACAATTGGCCAACAACTGTCAATGTGTGTCATTATTCTCAGATATCATATTGATAAACCTTTTACCTTGACCAATTTCTCTTGTTGACATTACCAGGCAAAACTGACATGAAATAAAACCATTATGTGATAGTATAGATGCTCAATCAATCTAAATAGAAGCACCCTGTCTGAATTTACATTTGTTCAGTGCACCAGGCTTGTTTGCTTTAGCATCCACGATCTTTAAACAATATGCTCTAGTGTTTGAACTAACAGTTTGTCCATATCTATGTAGATAGAATTTACATACATGTTCAATCATATCATATACATGTACAATCCTATCAGGGTCTTCAATCATTAATAATGTAGGATGAAGTCGAGTGCAGAAATGTCATCTTGATTTGCAAGTAAGTGTTCATGGAAGTGATACCACTTAATGGACATCACTCCATTGGGAGAATATCCATATCACTCAGTAGGCAACTGATGTATGAAAGGCCATGGTATGTGCTGTATTGTATTGGGAAATTTGCATATACCGGTAATAGTTCCTTGCTACTGAGTCAGGAATATGAGACTATATGTCTGCAGCAAGTGTTAACATTTGTATGCATCTGGGACATAATATTACTTAGTCAATAACTGAACAATGTGTTTGGGATGTTTTACAACATATATTTCTTTTCTCTTCATTGGCTCAATTCTCATTCCAACTTTTGCTTTACAACTGTGGTATAGGAAAGTTGTACTTTTGGTACAACCGTGAAAATGTTGAAAGCATTGAACGGCTCCTTAAGCATTAGAGTGTAAATACATGCCAAGTGTACCATTTACTGTCATTTCGAAACAATGCCTAGATCAGGCTTGGAAAAAAATTCACTTCTGGTAGAGCAGCACCGCATTGAAGTAGCCCTAAAAGAAAAATAGATGATCAAAATCCATACTTCTACAAAATTAGTAACAAAATACAAGCGGCTGAAAAAGTATCACAAATACTTATTGTACAAAGCTTTATTGATATTTTATTTGGTAGCCCACTGGGATACAAAGATAAAGTTTGTTTGTTTAACGACACCTCTGGAACGCAATGATTATTAATCAGCAGTTATTGGATGTCAAAGGCACAGTCATATCGACATTTGGTCACAGAGGAAACCCCCTGCTGCCACATAGGTTACTCTTCGAATAACAGCAAGGGATTTTTTATATGCACTTTCCCACAGACAGATAGCACACACCACAGCCTTTGATAGACCAGTCATGGATCACTGGTTGGAATGGGAAATAACCCAACAGGTCCCTGAACAAAATCGATTTACCGCAAAGCTACGCCCTGCTCCCTCCACTGGAATACCTGCACATGCTAAAGCAGTATCCCAGGAGCAAAATCTGGAAGTCCCAGGCTTCTGGGCATGGGATTTATCCAACCCTGCCTACTATATAGACAGTAATTGTAATTCACGATATAGATTTTATCTCACAACATTTCGTATTTTCCTAGAGACATTGAAATAAAGCTATCAATTCGTCTTTATATTGTCACGTCTGATCAGATAGTTGTAGGTGGGATAATTGACGTCTTTACTGTTCTATAAGTCTTATGAATTCACTGCTGGAAATATTGATGATTTTCACTCATAATTATTGTCTTATAATTTGGTTATCTTCTCTTGAATCGATGCCATGGCAAATTATTTCAAGATTGACTGTGTCACGAAGTGAACAAGCTATTCTAATCGAAGTTATAAAAATATAGCATCAAATATCGCATTCAACTTCTCATTAAACCAATGATAACATTAAATCACAAATGAATGTTTGTGATGTTCCAAAATTATTAAAACAAATATAAATTGGGTCAAATAGATTGCACTATAGCTATCTTGAATTGAGCATTGTATGCATTGCATGCACTGATGACATTCATAACTGATATCAGATGTTCGATGGCATTTTGCAGTAAGAATTTTGATGTGAAAGAAATTACTTCAAGTAGTTAGAAATAATTGCTTTTTCAATATTTTCTTCATGTGTGTTTGCACAAGTACACATTCTGATTCGATAACATTTTTATTGGCTAGAATTTGATTGGTTGACGGTGTAATTAGTTTTGAGGAGTAATTGATTTGTTTGAGAGAAAAAAAATTGTCAGTGGATGTGTGTACATATCTGATATATCAACATTAACAGCTGTTATAGTCCTGTTTTTTTTTAAATTACAAACAATTTTATCAGTGCATGTGAGTGCATATTTGATAATTATGTTAATTTTAACAGCTGTTATGTTCTCTACCGGTTACAATGGTGTAGTCGTTAGACCACTGGGCTCAAGACTCATAGGTACTGAGTTCAATTTTTGAGTGTGTTTGTTTACTTTAAACTCTATTAATAAAAAAAAACTATAACTGCCAGGTCAACAATACTTTGGTCATAGATGCAGCTATTGATGATAATTACATCATTCTAAAGTGTTGTTTATTATTAGTAGTAGGCCAAGCATTTGATGATAATTCTTGTTAATAGGCATTTATTTGTTCTACATCTGTACGTATGTACATTTATCACATACCAGATTTAACTATCTGTTCTTTAATGGGTAAACTTATTGATTTTTCTGCTGCAGACAGAAAAGTGCCAGTTGATTCTATAGCACAGAAATAATTGATGGTTTGGAAAATAGCATTAAGTGCAAGGACAATATCACTATTTGGTTATGAGGACTGAGCAGTACAAAAACATGGAATAATTGTGACAAAATATTTAGAATTGTTTAAATGTTTTACTGCAGGTTTTTTGAAATAGTAATTAAATCAATGGACGAAATTAAGCACATTCCCCTAAGTTTGGAGTATCTGATTCTCAACATACATGTACACAATGTAAGTTACATGTACATGTACTAGTAATTCACTAGTGACCTGACCGTTAATCATTAAACTGGTTAGTCCAAAGCTTATTAGGTAGTAGCCAATGGTGGTTACAATGTAACTACGTTACCATTTCAATAATTAAATAATCTGGCCTATCTAAACTATAGATAGAATAGGAACTGAACTTGCGTGCTTACTATAAAAACAGTACAGTAGTTTATTAAATTATGTTGTGACTAAATTTGACTAGTTTTGGCAGTGGGCGTTAACTAACATACATGTACATGTACGTCTTATGTATTGCTAGGTATATGTTAGTTAAAGTCCGCATCCAAATAAAGGAGCCATGGTTTGGGTTTTTTTAAATAATTTTTAAAAGGTATTTTTCTTTTCTGTTTGTTGAGAAGTAAAAGAAAAAAGACCGATATTTTACATGGAATACATGAAATTTAGCTGCTTTGACTAACAATATTTGACTTTGTTTTTATTGGTTGCTTGATAAATACCCAGCAGATAAGATCCATTCTCTTGTACAGACAGACAGACAGACAGACAGACTATTCGATAAAAGGCCTCTAGCCTAAAATACAACTGATGGCAGCAAATAGTCATATGCCATACTTAACATAATATACAGCGTAAGTACCGGGTATTTGATTATTTTACTTTCATTTTAAGATGTAATTTTAGAGTAGTAAGATGTTTTAATTGAAAAGAAAGATGTTTGTTTTCATTATAGCCTACATAAGAACAAGAGCTGGTGAGTTGCTAGTATCCTGTCTTAAAGTCAAGTGTAAAATTGAAGTTGTCTTTATATATATATGTAATTGTTTGAATATTTAGGATAACGAATGATGCCCGTGAGGATGAGATGGAACAGAATGTTGTTGAAGTAGCAGGGATGATTGGTAATCTTCGTAACATGGCCATTGACATGGGCAGCGAAATTGGTTCTCAGAACAGACAGGTCGACAGGATTAACCAAAAGGTAATATTATATATTTTAATACTACATGTACTACTAGCTGTTTTGGAGATATCAATTTGTAACCCAGTAAAACATCAAATTAGCTCCCTGTGTGTTGTCCACCTAGTTAGCAATCATTGTCTAGACGTGGGGGGGGGGAAATGAGATGACATCTTGTGTCTTATCATAACGTGTTGTCATAAAAGTTTAATTGTACCATTTATGCCATTGAAGACAGCTCTTGCAATTCACAAAATTTGTCATAGCTCAAAACGAATCTGAAGCGAATTAAAGAAAAATTATTTTGCTGACGCTAATATAATATTATGCTATAAAATTTCATCACCTATTTATTACATTATTTTGAATCGGTCCTTTAAAGTAATATTTATTTTCATCAGTTTGAATCAGTCCTTCCTTTAAAGTATTGTTTCTTTTAAACTGTGTAGCCAAGATTTGTATATTTGAAAAATCACAGGTATTTTCAGGGATAATGCACATTGAAATATACTAATAATATTTATTCTACTAATTATGGGCTTTAACTTTGACATTGCTAATGCTATGCTGTGCTAAATGCTTAGTATTTTAAAGGCTAGTGTATTGTTGTATCTAACATGTATGACTTGCTCTTTCAGGCTACATCAAATGAGACTCGTATTGACGAGGCAAACAAACGAGCCACCAAGCTCCTCAAAGATGCTTAAAACACGATGTGATTATCAGTCAATGTATACTAGCCTGCATGCTTTAGATTCAACCAATAATCTTTCATTTTTACCTCATTTGGTCAAAGACATTTAGCTGATCATGGGTTTCATTATACCTACATATGCAAATGCATGGTAATTTATTCTAATTTATCATATACAAAGCAGTATTAGTTGGTACTCTTTAATGCTGCTGAACAGCTGTTCGATCCACTTAATTATATTTATGAATGGAAACAAATACTTATCATACATCTTTATGTGCATGTTTATATGCAGGAGGACATGGTGCAGAATTTTGTTTCGTTTGATGAGATCCCTGTTATATAAACATAGGCCAAAACAAAATTCTTGTTTATGGTTTCCTGGCAATCCAACAAAAAAGAAAAATTTTAAATGGTGTTTTTGTATGTTTTTTTAACACTGGGAAAACATTTTACTGCCCACGTCCCTACCTTCTTTTTTTTTCTTTTTTTTTTTACCATGAAACCGTAAACAAACCTTTTGTTTTTTGGCCTCAGCTGTTAAGGAATAATTACAGAAAGTAATAATTATTATATTAAAAGCGAAAATCACAGCTGTTATCTTTTAGTAACATTAATTTTAATCAGTTTATGAATTGCCAGGTACATGTATAATGTATTGGCAACAGCTTGTATATACTAATTGGTTGGTAATCAGTCTCCTATAACATACTGGCTAGAAGAGGTTTTACCACTTTCTAAATTTTACAAAATAACACTACCGGTAATACCCCACTCAAATGGACATTTTCTTCAATCGCTGTGAACACCTCAGAACGGTCTAATAGTTTGCATTGATATAACACCATAGAACCGTTCCGAGAATGTTCTTTGATCGAACTTGCTAACTAAGCCATTCTAAGGACAGTCTTTGAACAACCCAGAGCATTCACATGAGATAACAAGATCGCTCTGAGAACGCATTACCGTTACAATGATTTCATCAACTTATTATCTAAAACTAGAATTGTTTCTGAACGTTATAGCACGTTCACATGCAAACCATTCTTGGAATGAGATAACTAAAACATTCTTGGAACAGTCTAGTTATATTGTTACGTTCCATGTGAATACTGGGTTGTTCAGAGAACATTCTAAAGTGTCATTTTCAACAAGGTATATTAGTATGAATTAAGTTATAGTGAAACCCACTGTTCAGTGATTTCATTGAGCTACTGACTACTACTACTGTCTAGCATTGCAGTGTTCTTCATAGTCAACAATCATAAGGTGTTGCTTTACAAATAATTATCTTGCTTGACGTCACTTGAGCACGTAGGACTCGCAAGATACAGTTTTTATTATTATAGTTTTATTATAAACAATTATAAAAATAAATTAAATGTATTTAAAGAAAATGGAAGTCATTATCTTCCTTACCTTCATCACCTATTGTTAATATACATATATTAATTAGTGATCACTATTTTTGCTCCAGTTATATAAATATTGGGGGAATAAAATTATTTGGTAAAACAAAAGGCCTACATGTACCTACCATAAAAACTATCGACATATTACCTTAAACACATTTTGTTTTGCCTACACCTATTATTGTTTTGACCTAAATGGTCTTTAACAGGTATTCGTATAGTATTGTCTATTATGTAAGTTAATAACAACTAACATGCAGCGTCTACTTTCATTCCATCAGTACGTATTGGGGCATCAATGGGAGGTCACTCTACCTAACTATATATACAAGAATTAATACATTGTATGAACCTTATACAACACATTCTTATTACATTAATATTTTACTGATAAGTTTCCAATTGAATTTGTAATTACATGTATATTTAAATCAACACCGATATTGTGATTGAGTGTGAAGGACATTGCTAACTGTAAATGTTTTAGCAGTTTTGTTTAACCAACACCTTTGTTTTATTCTTTTCAGATTTTATTTCTTTTCTTTATTTACATTAATAAATTTGTGTACATATTCTTTTTTTCCATTTATAGTTTCATTTTTCTAGCCAAGACAATATACCAGGTTACCAAGAACTATAAAATGTTAATTATTTTTAGTCAGTTATGAATACTTATATTCAGTAATCTTTAATATTCTAATGAAAATTGTCAATACATGTACAGAGAAAACCTTCTAAGCCGGACTCCCAATAAACCAGAATTCTATTTTAAATCGCACTTATTTTAAAGTCCAATACAGCCTTAAATACCTCAGTAAACCAAACACCTATAAACCGAACATTTTACTCGATCCCAAGTGTGTTCAGTACGGTTTCACTGTATTATCAATGACTATATTTAATACCTTCATGAGATTTTTTCCAAATACTTGTTGCAATATTATGCCCGGTCCGGTACTTTGTTTTGGCTAGTTTTAATGCATGTTCTATTTTCATTTATCTTCTAGAGTCGAGAAGCTGTCTTTCTGTTGTTCATTGGTCTTCTGCGTGTTCTTTATTTATTATTTCACTCTTTGTTGCGTTAGAATTCTAGTCTGCTTTTAGTTTTACATCTTTGTGTTTGATTGAGTTTTTTGTTCTGTACTCTGTAGGCTGGCACATTGAATGTACGAGTGGATTCTGCTAATGATCGTGCTACAAAGATTCTTCGGAACCAGTGAGTTCTTTTGGAGATGGAATGAATCAGACTTTTCCTGCTCAGTGGATAAATGTTTTGTTCAAAAATACTCTAGAAACTTTTTTTTAAATGAGACGTTCGACAATAGTCAATTATGTTTCTCGGAACTGAGGAACCAAAGCATTTTTGATAGGTGACTATTCTTTGTGGATTTAGATTGTACCGTTACCACACTGATACACATTGAGTTATAATGTAATTTATTTACATTATGTATATATTTATATAATAGTGCAGTGAGATCTTTAAGAAAAGAACTTTTTAGCTATTTTAATAGGTATTGTAATATGTTTTCATAATCTATAAAGATCCATGGTCTGTCTGTTCAACCCTGGATTCAGTAACAGATTGTTGTGCAATAATTGTTCTTTATAGAATATTAATGTATTATTTTTAATTCATCTGTTTATAGTGAATCAATGGTTATTCATGTAGCATTGTACTCGAGACAAAATACTAACCATGTGTTATTAGTCTTGATGGTCGATACGAAAGTCAATATAACCACCTAGGCCTCGGATTGTTTAAGATATTTCAACTACTCAAGAACCTAACCAATGGTTATGTAATCGGGTAGAGACATTCTATACTTGAGGTCATGCAAATGATCTATTTTTAAACAATGGTAACTTGGTCAATGATTTAAACTGGGTAGGATAATTTGGCTATCCAAATGCCTGTCCAGGTGTTACTTTTGAAATCTGTTCAAAATAACATGTTTTGGTATATGACCATAAAGGCCTTATCAAAGGTGATAGAACATGTATAACAATGGCTTATCAAGGTCCTGACGAAGTTGTAACATTTGATTTGTAAGGATTCACTACACCATTGTATGTACTATGCAGATAGACGATAGTTGATGTTAGCTCATATGTGGAACCTCCATCCACAGTCTTGTACCTTAAATAATAACGTGGTTTCCAGCGGTTTGCCCCATAGTCCTTAAAATGTTCTGTCATTAAACTATTATTTAAATACTGGTCAGTCTTATTTTCATTGGGGTGTCCAGAATACCTTTGACAGTGTCCCGTGTCACTGAAAAAATAGACAGAACCCACATACATAAAATTCTTGGTTTGAAGCTATTACCTCTAAATAAAGTCTCAAGTCATGATTTTATCCTCCATGAAAGTATAAAAATACAGTTTGCATGTGAAGAGTTGCAATCCAAAATGCACATCACATTGTCAAACTGACTATGAGATTGAAGTAGATAATATGTGATAAGCATCATGTCTCAAATGCATTGTTGAAAATAGATATTGTTTGCCAACAAAACAGCTTGTATTTAGTGCTTATCATGTTTATTGCCTCTGCTTCTCCCCTTCCCATCCACATTTCCACAGTAGTGTACATACTATTTTCAATATTTGTGTGGTAGTATGAATATTTCACACCATCATAATTATGTTCGTGTCTATTACTATGGCTGTTGTGATTTGTGTTTATCTTTAAAAGTATTAGTAACTAGTATGTAACTGAAGAAATTTATTCTTTTATTATGTACACAGTTTGTATATTTTTGCTGTTGTTTATATTGCATTCAGCTGTCATTGTTTGCTAATGGATTTTTCACTCATTACGCTAATAAATAATCAATGTGTTCCAGTGGTGTCATTAAACAAACATACCCTTTTTTCACTCATTAACATACATTGTAATCAGTACATCACACACCGATTGAAAACCATTGAAACATTATTGGCATTCCGTAAAAACAGAACTTTTAATGTAGGTCTGTTCTTTCTTGTCTGCTTTGTACCCTGTTCAGGTGCTCCTACATGTATCTTCATATTTTCAAGGTACACACTTTCCCCACTTCATTTAATATGATGCATTGAACATATTTTGGTTAACTAAGTGCTGTGATAGTTTACATTTTGTCTCCATCAACATTTCTTGCAAGAGTAAATATGTCTTCGTCATGGTCATATTTTAATATTATCATATTTTGTACTTGTACCAATGAAAACTCTTAAAACACGAACCAAATACGCAAAATAAAGTCAAGAATACCAGTGGTGAACGGTATTAAACAAATGTACCTGTGACGTAAAACACAGTTTACGCTACAGCACCTCTATAGCACAACAAACAACTATTCAATTAAATGTTCTTCAATATTGAAAAATGGATGTTCAAAAACTTCACTTTTTGACACCTCGCATGCATAAATTTAATACCATAAAGATTTTGTAGAAACATTCTGCCAGCAATTTCACACATTTTTTCTCTTGATATGTTTACAAAATTTAGAACTATTCAATTAAACGTTCATCTACAATGAAAAATGGGTGCTAAAATACTTTATTTTCTGACAACTCCTCACACGCATATGACCGCAGCATTGCACCCTTTTTTTTTCTGACTGCACATGTTTATAAAATTTACCTTTTTTACAAACATTTTAAGTTGATACTTAATGTAATTATGAACAAACGATCACAAAAGTGATAATTACATACCATTGGCCAAAAACATAGGGTTTTTGTTATGCAGAAGATGTTCCTTTTGGTTTTTAAATGTATATAAAGGTCACACTTTAATACCGTAGTTATGTCAAAAATTTATTTTCAGTTTTGTAGATAATTTATGTCAACTGTTTTTATTTTACGATTATTTCTAAATAGGATGAAATTGTAAATAGTTGTATAGAGCTGCTAGTAGTGTTGTGAGAGATTTGAAATCATGCATATTCATGTTGGGTGGCAGGTTCTACCTAAGAAATACATTTTTCTGAAATTCAGAATACCTTTTGGCTTGAGCCTAAGCAATTAATATCTTGATTGTTATTTTGTGGCATTAGTATGTTTGATGAGAATATTTTATTTATATACTGAAGTAATGTAGAACTGATGTGAAAATAACATTCATTGTCTCACAAAAATAAAGAATGGTTGAAAATATGTTATGTATTTATTGATGGGGTAATCATGTTGAACATTCATCTGTGAACAAAGTTTTGTTTGTTATTATGTTTGAAATATTTATTTTATATTCTTTTAGATGAGTTGTTAATGTTATTCCCTTTCTTGATAAATAACGAGGGAAAAATTAGAGTTTGAATGTTTACCCAAAGATTAGTTGATACCATTTTAGAATTTTGGGCTTTTTAGTTTATGAATATATTCCCAGTTTCTATTACACTCTGTGTCTCTTCATTTTGTATGTAGAGCAAAGCAGTTCAGTGCAGAAGGTATGCCAAACAAATTAAAAGGCTCTTTGTTATGTAATACTTATTTTGCATCTGCAGATAATAGCAGTGACCTTAGATGCGTTTGAACTATTTGGTTGCATGTTCTGGCGAGGTATGTGTACAACATAACAAAAAAAAGAGCAATTTTATGTAATATAAGGACACTGACATTTCTGTTGATGTATTTAATTATATAATAAATGTATATAATTAAATAGATAAACAAGAATGATGTTTTCTGCTTATTTGCATATAATTCGCTTTACTACATGTGATCTCGCTTTTCGTTCCAAGATTGTGAGTGAATCTCTTTAACCCATATAAAGAGAACCTATTCTTCAAGTCAAGGTTGGAAGGATCTGTGTGACAATCCCTATAATCCACACACATCCCTTCCGCCTTCTGGTCTGTTCACATGCATTCCGAGAATGGCCAGTAAATGACTCCGACCAATTTTCGTTTTACTTTTGTTTACTTGATAATCATGTTTCCAAAATTAGATCACCGACATCTGATAACATTTTTTATTTTCACATTAATAAATTTTAATGAAAGTTAAAATTTGACAGTGATTTTTTAATGTCAGGAGGTCTCTGATCTTGGTCTTTGTCATTTAAAATATTTGTTTAAAATAATAGCTATTTTTCTGTAGTATACACTTTTTCCATTGTTTAGTGTGTTGAACCGTGTTGAGATTGTTTTGGCTTTTTATTACAAGTATATAAGACTGGTTTAATAATGTTTATTTGAAGTTAACACAGATTCTCGGTTTCCTTTTCTTGTTTTTATAAAAAAAAAAATCACTGCTTACGGATATAAATTGCAAAATCGGTTTTTATTTTGTAATTGTTGGGGTCGGGAGGTTCATCATATATTCTACTGATTTCTGCTATCTATAGTGTTACACTTTGCATTCTAAAGCAATAGATGACATTCCAGTCTCATTGTTATGCTTAATTATTTGCTTTCCATTTTTCTGTATTATAATATTTATTTATATTTGTATTGCAAATCTTTTAAGGAAATTTTCCAGAAAATCATCTAGGGATGGAGAAGAGGTAGCCAGTTTCACAGACCCAATCACCGAAATCATTAAATTGTATTTTACAGTAATACAGTGGTACTGTACTAAGACAAAACGAAAATGTGACCATCTGTTACTAATAAAAGAATTCATGTAGGCATTGACACTGTTGATATAGATGTTTAGAGCATTAGAAACCAAACGCAGAGGTCCTTTTTGTAACCTGATGTCACATATAAATTTACATGGAAATAATCACTATAATTATACGATGTTTTAGAGCCAAACAAATATCCAATATTTTATGTACTGGGGTATGTACATTTACATGTGCTTTTTGCTCAATCCAACAATAATTGTATTTGCTGAAAATATATAACTTGATTTGGTTTAACATGTGCACTTGTGATGACTGGCATAGTTGATCAAATCTATCATCATTGTAGTTGGCTTTGTGTACGATATAAATGAATGTAGGGTTACTGGGTTTTTGGAAGTTAACTCTTTAGTTTCCGCTACTAACAGAATTAGATTCCATGAATGACCCCACTAATTAGTCGATCTTTGAAAAGAATTTTTGTCTCAAAACATCATTATCTAGTCAAATTTGTCTGTCTTGCTTTCATAAAGTTATGGTGATCTTCATAACAATATCATTGGAACGTAAATTACCTTCATTCTATTCTTTTAGCATTGGTAACTTCAAGACACTCTACCTGCAATAGAATAACTTAAGGGATGCTAGGGTTGACAAATCAGAACACTGATCCTTCTAAAAGTTTATTATAGGTTTTTCTTTATGGAGGTCTCTTTTAAAAACCTTTCATGAACATCTGCTTTGGAGGAGGAGTGGGGTGCAGCTCAGTACAAGAGTGTCCACCTAAGGTTTGATAGGTCGACTGATTGATCCTCCTCAGTAGACCCGTTGAGGTTACTTACCATTCCAACCAATGATCCACGGCTGGTCCATCAAAGGTGTGTTATCCTGACTGGGAAAATGTACATAAAGATCCCTTGCTGTTATTCAAAGAAGTGTAATCTATGTAGCAGCAGTGAGTTTCCTCTGTGACCAAGTGCCGATATAACCATGTGTTTGACACCCAATAACCGCTAATTAATAATCAATGTGTTCCAGTGGTGTCATTAAACAAACAAAGTTTATCTTTATCTTTGGCCGTGTCTATGTTTTGTCATTTAGATTATTTAAAAAGAATATTGTTGCCTTTTTTAATTGCTACCTCCAATCTAACACCCCAACCCCAGAATCCCTACTTAATGAACAGACATTTTGTACTTTTTTGTGAAGAAAATGCTGTGCATGTAGTTTGAAGTGAACAAGTCTTGCAAAGATGAACGAGTGGCAATACTTTATTGCTTTGAGTGAATGCTGTTCGAGTTTAGTGCACTGCATCCCTATTCTGTTCATACTCAATCCAGTTTCCTCACACTTGCAGGCGAGTACTTCCCGTAATTTTATTCATGGGGAAACCTAGGTCTTGAGACAGTGCTGTGACATACATGTCCGTTCCGCATATCCGTCAGCTAGAAGAGTATGAATTGGCCATTACACACCCAATTTTAAAGGCTGTTGATGATGGATTTGGATCAAGTCACCGAGGCTTTTTTATGTGTTGAAGTTGCAAAGCCTTGAGTAGTTTAGTTTGCTGTCATACATGTGTTACTATATTGACCAGATACTAGTCACACTTTACAAACTACCATGGTTTATAACTATAAGTATGTGGACTATATTTCTGATCTCTCTTTCTTTTATCCATGTTAAGTAGCTCTTAGTTATGAGGAACTTTTTATTGTCATAATTTTTGGGATGGTAGATAAATACCGATGTTTTTTTACAATCCAAACAATGTTAGTATTGGGTTTAACTCCATAAATTAATTCAAATACAAAAATATTGATCACCTGTGGACAATGTTAATTCGTGTACAAAACATTGGTATTTATGCATGATCCCTTATCAATGTCATCTATTGTATTTAAATGATGTAAAAAAAGATATATGTATGTCTATAAAACTAATTACTTTTTAATTATTAATACTGTTTAGCATGGAAGATATTTTCAGTTTGTACAAGTAATTAAATTCTCAGAAAATGAAAATATTTAATGTTTTTAAAATAATATATTACCTAATGTCTGTTTAGGTATATATTGTATTACAATGTTCCCTTACAATAAACACAATTTTGAAGACATTAAAATCATTTTGCTGTATTAGATCATTTATTTAGGAAACATTTGAAATCTATATAGCTGAATAAGTTACGTACACCTTTTTCTGATCCAAAACTCCTGGTTACTTCAGATGTTTTTATTTTAAAAATCTCAACTTCAGCTCTCGATGCCAAGTTGCGTTTTGCATGTGTATTGATTACATTTACATGTCTGTGCATGTAACGAATAGGCTAGACATTACAGTTGATATTTACTATATCTGCTGTTGTTAAAAGTTCATGAAGAACAATGCTTTTAGATTGACACCTATTTGCTAGGAACATAAAAGTTTAATTTATCCTATAGTATAAATATTTATTGTAGTTAATTAAGAAAATGTGTTATTACTATTCATTATTTATGACATAAGTACAAACGCATACAGAATACCAATTAATAATGTGTTATGGATTATTTCTACATTTAACAATGCTACATACATTGTGATTTATTTTAATGAAAGTAAACTTGCAAAATTTAGATTGTTGTATTTTGATATATTTAGTATGTCAGATAAAAAGTATAACACAATTTGAACTAAATTGAATATTGGTGTCTAAACATTTTTTAGTTTTTATTATTTGCCAGATTTTTTAAAATTAATTTGCCACGGAGTGAGGACATGTAAAAAAAATGTAATTGTGATGAGAAGCAATTTCCTGTATCATATAAACAAATTCCATGTATTTTATAAATGCTTACTTCATGATTTTCTCTATCACCATCCATTAATGAACAAACATTTCCAATTTATATATTAATATTGGATGTGATTCAGAGAAAGTATTTTAGTTTATTTATCAATAAGTAATTACATGTAGGGTTGGTGCAGGGAAACGTGTACACAATTCAGTGAATTGCGTAAAGATATGAAAAATGTTTTGCTCGACCTGCAAAATATGTGCAAATTGAAGACCTCTTTCTATTAGATTAAAATGTATGTCTTTCATTTATATTATGTATGTTAGTCATAAATGCAGACCATTTCTATGCCATTCTTATCATGCTTGAAGAGTATGTTCACAATTCATGAATAAAGTTTAACACAGTACTTAATTATTGTTTATTATTCCATGTTTCGTTAAATCAAGTTGAATTTAAAGGTACGGGAACCGAGTTTTATGGTTTGGTCTTGAATAGTGGCCAGGGGCGGTATTTATCAAGCGACGATTTTGACTTAAAAGTTTTGCCCGTTTTTTATTTAAGTCTTAAGTTTCCTTCTGAAGTGTCTTAAGAATTCTACAAAAACTTGAGCTTGTTTACTGTGAATTTTTGGTAACTAGGAACTTACGTTGTTGTCTTACCTTAGTCGATTTAATGAAACTTAAATGAAAACTTTAAAAAAAACTTACGTTTGATAAATATCGCCCTAAATGCTTCATACATGCAGTACTCAGTAGGCCTATACATGCCTGACCATTTGCTATACATGTGCAATCTTATAAACAACTGTTCAATGAACATTCAAGGGCAACTGAATGAGTGAGTGAATCATTAGTTGTGGCTGAACGCCATTATTGTAACATCAACTGGTAAAGACCCCACAAACACGCCCGTGGAAACTCGGCTATACAAAGCCCAGACAAATGTCCTACTCTACACACATTTCGATTTTAACAGTCTTGGTGTTCCTAAAGTTGCCAACATGTTCCAAAATCTGCCAACTGATCATATAATTATGTAAAACATTCTTTAATATTGAAAAACATCAGATTTCTTTCTATGTTTAACGAAAGAGCTGGTTGTATCACATCCTGTCTTGAAAGCAGTGGATAATGGCGTTAAGTTGAATAAAGCCTAACTAAAGATTATACGTGTCTAGGCCTGTCTACACGCTAATACATTTTGCAACAAGCTGCGACAAATGTCCCAACTTGTATTACGACAAATGTATTACCGTGTAGACCGCTTTTGCAACATTGTGCAACAACTTGCAACAAGTTGCATCTTGTTGCAGCTTCTAAAATCGGTCTACACGGTAATACATTTGTCGTAATACATTGTGCAACAAGCTGCGACAAATGTCCCCACTTGTATTACGACAAATGTATTACCGTGTAGACCGTTTTCGCAACAACTTGCAACACCTTGCAACAACTTGCAACGTGTTGCAATATTTAGCTGCATGCTTCATCTTTGCGACAAATGTTGCAAGTTGTTGCAGTTTGTATCACGGGCGGTCTACACGGTGCAACAAGCTGCGACAAATGTCCCCACTTGTTGCAGCTATATTATATATATATATATTTATTTAAGTAATAACCTCAAGTTTTTTTTTTTATCGTAGCGGATCATAAAAAAGTTTGCGCATCGGTTTTTTGTTCATACTACGATAAACAAAAAAAAACTTGAGGTTAT
>JAUTCZ010069591.1:0-17482 GCA_032273805.1 Melanodrymia brightae | reverse complement strand
AATAGTGCACAGGTAAAATGTTGTTTATTCAAACATAAAACCCCTACCTCCTTAATAAAACCATCCATTAGACAAGGTTATCCCTCATTATATAGAATAGTGGTAATACAGAACTAGTGAAATGATGAGCATTATAGAAATAGGAGGTATAATTTCTGTAAAATTGAGAAATTCAAATACAAAAACAAATGGGAGCATGGGTCTTTTTTTCACACATGAACCTGATGTATACTCCAAACACAGAATTTGGGATTGGCCAGCAGGCTAGTAACCACCTGATTAGTTATTGTTGCTTATATTAATATCTCTTTCAGTTGCTGGAAGACAGCGACCATCAACTGTCCAAAACCAGCGTGAGTGCCCGGTGGTTTGGATACTCTGATGGTCTGCAAAGTATTACATACAATGTTGGTTTGGGAACGACACCCAGCAGTTCCAATATTGTACCACTCATTTCTGTAGGCGTAGAAACCCAACACACATTTACAAATCTCAATCTGAATGTTCATCAGGTATGTAAAATAACGTTTGTAAATATTGTAATGCTTATTTCAATTGCATATTTTTGAGATATGTAGGATAATATATTTGTAAATATTGTACATTTGTTTCTACTGAATGTTCTATTGTTTTAATACACCACCGAGAGAACACACTCTTGGCCAACACCGATGCACTTTAGAGACAAGCTATGGGGAACCAAATGTGATCTGATCAACACCACACAGTTCATCAGGGACATACAAATCCTGATCTAAATGAAGAGCCGTAACCAACAGTGTTTGAACGCAGAAGAAGAAGAAGATATAAAAAGCAACAAGAACCACAATTTTTTAAAGTTTACATTGCTGTTTACCTATTTTGTGGCTACCATGCATGTATTTAATAAAAACAGTTTTGGCCATTCGTTGTGAACCTTCTATAGATTAAGTTACTAATCCAGTGAAAACTTTACTACCATGTATTATTGACTAAATTCATATTACAGCAATACTATGTCCTGGTGGTGGCCACGAATGCAGCTGGTGATACACGGGTGTCGTCTGATGGATTCCAGGTGGTTGAGGAAAACACTGTTGTATCTGATGTGGTTATCAAGGATGGTCCAGTTTGTAAATCAACAGGTACTGAGTCTAAGGGTTACATTAAAATTGAAAAGATGACAAAGTGCTTTGATGACACTTAATTCTTGCATGCATCAAATGAGTATCGTTTGTAAAAAATATGATTTATGATTATAGAAATGATAAAGTTTACTGTAATAGTTTTAATCTGCCGTCCATTGGCAACTCCTCTCACTCTTCTGACTACAGCAATAACAGGGACCACAATCGTTACATGACAATAACATAATCATTCTAGAAGATTATAACACATGACATTGCTTAGCTTAGCAACTTCTGTTGTTTGAGTTTCAATAATCATTCAACTTCGTTTTTCCTTACAGAAAACATTTTCCCCAGTATTCTTTAGGGAAGATATTGAAAAAAGGATCAATGTCTTTAGAATAATATAAAAGTTAGCGTAATTGTAAAAGGAAGAATATCTTACTCTTTTTTACCGGTATATTATAGGAAGTTGCCACATAGTATGTATTATGCATATACTGAAATACTCAAGTGAATGTTTAGAAGACCAGCACCAGAATGTTTACTTTATCAAGCGACTTAAGTCAGAAATAAGACTTACGTCTAAAAAAAAACTTAAGTCTCTACGATTGTAACTTCTGTTCTGAGAAAAAAAACAACCCCTAGACATAAGTTTTGGACGTTTTTGACTTAAGTCTTAAGTTTCCTCCTGATGTGTCTTAAGAATTCTACACAAACTTAAACTTATGTTGTTGTCTTACCTTATTCAATTCAATGAAACTTAAGTCAAAACTTAAGAAAAACTTAAGTTGTTTGATAAATACCGCCCCAGAGCACTACTAATCAACAGTTTAATATTAATCCTATTCAAATTCTTATTGTTCGTTTGAGCTCACTGCCATTCCTCTATGTCGATATAACCGTGCATTTGACATCCAATAATTGCTTATTACTAATCAATGTGTTCCAGTGGTGTCGTTAAACAAACTAACTTTATCTTTATCTTATCTGATATGTAAGGTAGTATCAATCCTTGGAACTGAGCAATTGTTTGTTTTCCGATGACTTAATCTGGAATACGATAAATCTTTTAGGAAGTTTATTTAGAGTAAAATCTCTACCATCTTGGATACTTAGCCTGACACTATTTACATTTCAACATATTTAAAATCACATTTCTTCTTTGACAAAAAATTTTTAATGAGATAATTAGAACTGTTTAGTGCTGTTAATTACCTTTCTTAATTTCCCCAAAACACTTTTTAACAGCAAACTGAAGGAAAAGGCTGTGTAGAAGATGAGAAAGATGACTTGGTTCACGATTCCAACCCAATGGCAATGAAAGGTCTGGAGGAATTGCTGCAGTTCATCAATGGCACAGAAATTGAACAGGCGGAGGAGAAACCCAGTGCTAAAGCATCGAAGAGAGCTCGCAGAAAGCAGCGATTGGTAGGTCTCAGTAGGAGCGGGGCGTAGCTCAGCGGTAGAGCGTCTGCCTGCGGCTCAATGAATCTCTTGCTGTTCAAAGAAGAGTAGCCTATGTGGCAACAGTGGGTTTCCTCTGTAACCAAGTTTCGATATAACTGCACGTTCCAGTGTTGTCGTTAAACCAACCAACAAACTAACTATCTTTATCAGTAGTTAATATTACCGAGTGCACTGAAAACAATTTATATCTACATATAAAAATGTACATATTAATTTATTTACATTTTCTTTACAATATTTTATTTTAAATTTGTTAATCGTATATCTTTTATGTCTGAGACAAATTGATTGGTGCATGACATTTTGTCAGGTACACCAAACATATCTACTAAAAGTCTTTATGGGACACCACTCAATGCTGTCATTTCCTAGTTACACATGTGAATGTAATGCATTTACAGGCTGACCAAAAGGCTGAAGAGGAGAGAGCAAAGCTTCTGAAAGAAATAGCCCAGCATGAGAAGGCACTCGCACAGAAAATTCGTCCTGGTCATCACAATTCTACTTCTGATAACAGTGAAAAGCATTCGTCAGTGTCAAAAAAGAAGAAAAGTAAAGTTAAAGAGACTAAAACTTCTTGTGAAGAGAAAATTGAAGAATCTTTATCCAAAATGCAAAACGGGCCCCTCTCAAATCACACAAATTCTCCATCAAAATGCGAAATCATCACGATAAATCGTTTACAGCAGAATGCTCCATTACCTAAACTGTGCAAGATTGGTAACATCACACCGACCAAAGACGTGAAAAAAGATATCCCACGGCCAAGGTCACAACTGCAAATCTCCAGTTCTACTCCTGCTTCAACTTTTACCCAGAAAGTCAAAATTAATCCGAGAACTCTTCCTCAAAATGGTCAGGTTGGTAATCATTTGCTGGAGAAAAGCAACTCTGGCCATTTGAAATATTTGGACACTCAGCATAAAAATTCCAGCAATACTCAACAGAATAATTTCTTCCCATCAGTGATTCCTACTCAGTGCCCTAAGTCAGCCTCAGCAGTACTGGCAGGGAAAGCAGCGGAGCTAACGCCAACGAAGAAAGGCAAGAAACACGCTCAGCCTACACCACAGCAGACTCGAACTTCGCCCGTGCAGCAACCGAATGGAACGGTCTATCTTGCCACCAAGTCTGTCCAGCCGAACATCGTCACTCAACAGCATCCGAAGCCGTTGGTGAACAGTGAGATGAAGGACAAGAAGTTGGTGCCCAATGGTACTATTCCGACTGCAAACGGTGATGTGGTCCGAGGTGAAGGAAAAAATCATAAGATTATTGCTAAGGCAAAGCCGGACTCTCCCGCAAGTCGGACGTCACCAGAGCAGGTAAATACACCGACATCATAATACATTGTTTTATCTACAACAGATACTTTGGGTTTCCTCTGTAACCAAGTGTCAATATAAGCATGCATTTGACATCCAATAACCGCTGATTAGGAATCGATGTGTTCCAATGGTGTCATTAAACACACTTTATCTTTTTATGTGATCAAATTAAAAAAAAAATCAGTAATTAAGATGTTTGCAGGATCCCACATCCAAACTTTGGATGTTACACTATGTATATTGAGGACAGGTTAACATATATGAAAAGGAAATTAAAAGTACTAGATCATTTTCCTTAAGTATATTGGTTATCCACCCATCCAATTCAGATGTCTTATGATACTCATAGTGAAAAGAGGAAGTACTGCTGGCAAGTCTTCTGTTGTAATTTTGTAGTGTGTACCCTTTTGGGAATGGATAATACATTGACGACTGGTTGAGTATACTTACGAAATGGAAACCGATATAGTTTTTCTAATAGTCAATTGATTAAAAAATATGCTTTGAAGTCAACAATGAATACAATCGCTCAACTAAGTGTGTTGGTATTTCCAGTAAAAAATAGATTGCCGCTGTTTGATAACTGTATGCATTTAACTGCAGTAGAGAAGAAAACTTCCTTTCTTTTTTTGGGAAAGCAGACCACCCAAACCTATTTCTAACCGGCCTGGTCAGACATAAAATACAAAATAAATATTGAGTGAAACCCATGGGACCCCATCCATTTTTGTTGCCTGTGGATCCTGGGGTGGTATTTATAAAGATTCTTAAGTGCTTAAGAATTCTTAGATATTAGAAAATTCTCAGAATGCTAAGAAAATTCTCAGAATGCCAAAGAGTTACTCCTAAATATAAGAATTTTTAAATAATTCTTAGAATACCTAAGAATTTCTCTTAAATGTCAGAATTACTCTCAAAGTTAAGAAAAAACTGAGGAGTCATATAGAGGACTCCTAACGTAGATTAAGAATTCTCATCCCAAAAGCGAACATTTCGAGAGAGGAAGGATTTTCTAGTTTTATATAGTGACGAAGAACTTCTAAAACTGACAGATCGTCTGCCGTTTTGCCACGTGACGTTAAATATAGACGGGAATCCCATCTGATAATTTTCTCAAAGTTATGTTTTTGACTTGACTAAAGGTTTGTCGGAGATGAATCTTAAAAGTAATTTTAAGAATATCTTTTCACTCAGAGTATTCTCACCATGTTAAGAATTCTTTGAGAATATTCTGAAAATCTTTATAAGTATCGACCCTGGACTATAATTATTTTTACAAATTTCTTTCATTTTCATTTCAGATGAAGAATGTGAAGAGCAAAAAGGGTAAAAAGAAGAACAAAACTGGAGAGGAATCCAGATGTGTTGGTAAGTCTATCTCGCGCAAAATGTATAGTCCGTAATGGTCATTATCACATGTAATCAACCAGAGCACTTTCAGTATGACATGAAGCTGGACGTAGCTCAGCGCAAGAGCATCCGCCTGAGCTTTTACATTTGAAATAATTAAACTTAGTGCCTAAATGAAATTGGTTGTGGTTTGGGTTTGTTTTCAGATTTGGGTTTCGTTTTCATGCATATGTAAAGAAAACTTATTGAATAGGAATTAAATTTAATATTAGCAAAATTTTTTTAGTCTTTCAGTAATTGAACATAATAAAGATGTGACAAGTCACGGAACTTAGTGAGCAATTGGAACACATAGAATATATTTATAGGAGATTGGCTTATCATATCTGCAGATTATTTATGCTCGAACTTGTATTTTGTCGATACTAATACTGTTTAAGTATGTTTAATCCAGCCAATGGCCACTTCCATTCATTAATACAAATTTTAGATTGTGCATGTTAGGTGCTATCATGTTATATGCATAACTTTCTTGTTTTACAGTATTATGTTTCAAATGTATGTAATGTTAAATTAAGAGAATATTTCCTAACTGTAGATGAGGTCTTCATGCCACGTTCTGAATCGGATCTTGAAGATGGCAACATGGATGACGTTGAGAGAGAACTGGAAGAATTTAAAAGGTATCAACATTTGTGCTTCTTTAAGTGTATGGTTTTTAATGAAATGTCATTTAGTATATATGCTAACCTAATCCAAGTGTCGATCAATAATTCAATTTGGCATACTGTAGCCTATTATAACGCAGCTGATTTATAATCGGTGTTTCTAGTGGAGTCGTTAAATAAAACAAACTTTACTTTTATTAATTGCATTTTGCAGGTTCTGCTTCGACAGTCCTAAGCCGAAAAAGAAGGAAAAGCTCCAAGTTAACTTTAATCTAAAGGATATCTTTGCTAAGAAGAAGTCTGGAATGGGCTGCAGCTAAGTCGTATGCCAAGTAATGGACAGCGACGCATGTTCGAGGTGCAGACATCTGAAAATTGACTGCTGTTATCAAGATAAGCCGTTGTGTGTGTAGAATAGCTTGCTGAACAATGTGCATAGATTTGCTGAGAAGTCAGGAAATTGTTACGGTTATGTATCCAGAAGCGTACCACCATGTTTATAACTTTCTCGTACAAAAATGTGGAGCAATGAAATAATAATATTTTCCTGAGTCTTTACCTTTGACTGGTAAAATTAAGATAAAGTTGGAAGATAAGACTGGACAGGATAATGCTTGATAATGACTATTGTGAACAAATGTGTCACCTGATTTTAACACTCATTCTTCTAGTGTTGATCATGAAGGTAGCTCTTCAATTACTTTTCAAACGGATGAAATGGACTTTCGTGGGATGCATTTTATAAACTGGATGAACTTGTTTTCTTCACATTAGTGCTAAATTATCTAGAAAAGAATTGTCATGCGATTTTGATCTTTTTTTTTGTCATCCATGTTTTGAAGTTGGCCATTTTACTTTTTGGGGAACATTTTCTATTGTGGAATTTATTCCTGCAAGGCATTCAAGATAAAAATCCAGTTGTTTTTTAACTGGTGTTAAATGTCACTACATTTTTATTGAATGATTGAATTGTAATTAATGAATCGTATTTATACATGATGTTGATGACTGAAAGCTTTTTTTTAACAATTAATTATTTGTTTGGATTTTTTTTTATGAATAGACTTGAGAATGTTAAAAGGAGTTTCCCCCCCTACTTCGGCTTTGGCAAGTGTGTTGAATTTTTGTATGCTCAGTTTACTAAATACAACCCATAGTATTTCATCACAAATGGGCTTAATCCGAAGGTATATTAATGATTATGTTCTTTATGTGGGACGTCGAGAATCAAGTTAAATGTTTTATAGACAAAATGGGTAACTACACATGATTTTATGATTGTTTAGCAGTGTACTTGAACTGATGTGTACACATTTGCTTTACACCCTCATCAGAAAGTCACTGAACCTTTTGCTATGCAAAAAAACCTCTACAACCCACATTTGGATTAGCCAGCTTGAAAATCCCCCACCCCAAAAAAGGTTGGGATACGACTAAAATGGTTGGAATTTGCTCTGTTATTCTTTATTTTGCTAGCCTATCTTGTGCATATTTATTTGTGTGATTTGAATGCGATGGTATAGGTGGGCACAGAACTGTAATGATGGCTACAGCTGTGTTTCGTCAGCCTTGCGTTTGTGTTTGTATTTTTGGCCATTTGACCTTGTGGCTTGAATGCATGGAATTGTATCGTGATCGGATTCTCAATGCAGGCAACTTGTTGTTTGTTGGGCTTGATTTACCCTCATGTATTTTAGCCTGTATATTACCTATATAAAACTTAAAAGTTACATGTTTTACACACATTGTCTTTGTTTTCTTTTTAGTCTTTAACCACCTCGTCTCCTAATTAAGATAAGGTCGTAAGTGACAATTTTGTAACATCATGTCACTTACGACTATGATTATGTTAATCAGGTGACGACCTGAGTAATGTAGACATACCGTCTAGCTTTGTACGTGTGGGTGCAAGTGCAACTTTTCTGCATTGAAAAGATAGTTTGTTTAACAACACCACTGGAACCCATTGATTGTTAATCAGTGATTGCTGGATGTCGCATAGTTATATCGACATTTGGTGACTGAGGAAACCTGCTGCTGCCTTATAGTTACCATTACCGAATAACAGTAAGGGATCTTTTATGTGCAATTTCCCAGACAGGACGGCACACACCACAGCCTTTGGACCAGTTGCGTCTACTTATCGAACCTCGGGCCGACACTTTTGTGCTGAGCTACACTGCTCATTGCGCATTGAATTTGCCGACAATTTTATTTCGTACATAAACCAAATTATCACAAGTTATCAATTTTATCATCTTTTGCAAATAGATGATTGCAACAAATGGCTCTCCTGAAAATAAATTTAAGTCTTGGAGCTGTTGGGTCTAAACCAAAATATAACAATCCACAAGGTTTTGGTAGATCTATATCTAAAACTAAACAAGCCACAAAATAAGCAAATTTGTCCAGATTTGATGGTCACAAAGATAATTATGTTGGCCGCATTGTCTGACACAAATTTACAAGTCAAATCCACTTGTTCTCAATTTTATCCGTTGTTACCATGGTGCTGTGTTCATGCATAAAAATGACAATAAAAACAAAATTGTGACATAAAATTATTGAGTACAACACTGGGCCTATTTCCTGGTGTTGAGTAATATTTGAACATATTAATGATTATGCATGTACTATGTTTTATGTGTTTTGGGATGACCACTTAACACCAATGGCCTTAGATAGGTTTTAGTTCCAAAATGTGCCTTTGTTTTCAAAACATTTGAGAATAAATTATGTAAGAAATAAAACACTTCTGTCCATTAGAAATCACTGATTTTACAATTCGTTTAAAACGTATCAAACTCACTTTTGCTCGATCAGTGATAGCCAACGGTCACTCAAATATTGTTCTCTATTACATATACTTTCCGACAGACCGGATAACACATACAACAGCCTTTGATGCACCAGTTGTGACGGGTTTAGATGGGGAAAAATCCATTGTGTAATATACCGGTAACTAAATCTAAAATTGTCATATCAGGATGAAAAAACAAAGATGAAATAGTCATTATCTTATAAACTTTATTCTTTAGCAATGTCTGTATTCAGTTGATTGAACAAATGTGAAATGATCTGTTGTTTTAATGAAACTTACAATGCTATGTATACAGTTCTCAACTGAAGTATGCAATGGACATTATTACCAAACTTCACATGCAGTATGCTACTCATAAAGTGGAGTCTGGATTTCTTTATCCGGATATAACTACTCAATGTGACCAAATAACAATATCTTATAGACTAAGAGGTTTTTGCTGTGATCTAAATGACTAATAACTATGGTAATGTACAATTCTTAAAAGTCAAATAATTTATAAAACATGAAATAAAATGCTAACAGTAAATGAAAATCATTAATCTATATACATGTATAGCATTGACATTTTTTGACTAGCATGTATATTAATTATTGTTAATGATATAAAAAACAAGATGAAATAAAAAAAAAATGAAAAAGATAATCTGTGAAATGGATTTTACTTAAAAGTTGCTCAAATGTATTTTTTTGCTCATTTTAATTAATTTCTTGCAAATGATATGAATAGAAGGTATATAAATAAAAGATTATAATGTCTTCTAATTAATATATTAGCAAGAGTAATAACCAAAAGTTTGTTTTAGTATAAATACTATGTTGACATCAAATCTTCGCCAAAAGAGTCAGGAAATTGTAGTAATCTGGTGCGTATGTGTAACGTACCGGGTACATACATATATATAAATTATTTTAAGAAAAAATGGCATCTGTCATGGATGTAGTTTGTCAAAAGAAAAAAAGCTTCGTAATTAATATTGACTACTCATGTGCAGTAGTTAAGATGGTGTTTTTAGTTAAATACATACATGTAGTATCAACTTCACCATCATATAATTTTGTACAAAATGGCAAGTTTTCGTATGAAATGCAGTGATCCCCATAAAACTTAATAAGTACATTAAAAGCAACATTATATACATAAAACAAGCAATATAAAAAAGAAAAATATTTTTCCTTTTCAGTATACCGGTAGTTAACCCGTCCTCACAGTGGTGTTCTACCTCAAACTAGAGGTTTTGTTTTGAAATTTTGTATTGATTAAATCAATTGGATCGCACAACAGGCAGAGCCTATACAGGTGCTCTCCAAAAACTAGAGGTGTGTTGCATAATTTCCAATGGAAGACTCCATCAATACCATATATCATGTGATTTTAACTTTCTCTTTTTCTTCTGAGAAGTCTAAACAGACGTCAGTTCGAGGGGATGAATGTTATTATTATTATGTATTTGTTTATTCATACCACAGCACGAAAAAAAGACATTGGCTATTGGGTGTCAAAATATGGTGTAAATGGGGATGAAGGTGTGGGATCATTGAGGACAGATTAAATATACTATTATTTGTATTTTCCTTTTTGTATATGTTAACCTGTTTTTACATAGTGTAATTATATATATATATATATATAACCTACTGCTCTGATTCAAAGCAAAAAAAAATACAAAATAAATATTCAATCCTTGTACATGATCACATTAATGTGAGAAATACACTTAGAAAATGACATTCACAAAAACAATCCTAGGTTAAATATAAATGGATGGCTTGGATAGAAGGTAGTTTCCAAAAACACAAATTTACAGGAGTAATAGAGCAAAATAGGAAATTAAAAACCCTCAATCACCAAAATGGGTTCTAAACATTTCCCCCGTCTTCTGCATCTGCAGACATTTCTCTTGATCTTTATAATCGTATAATAAATGTATGCAATTATGTAAATAAACAAGGACAGTGTTTTCTCTTATACGCATCCTGTGATAAATTCTCTTTAAAATAAAATAACTGGAAGTACAGCTGGGAAGTCTTTCTTCTGTTGGGAATTTGGGGTAGTATTGCACTATGTGAGGTCAGGTTAACATTATACGCAAATGAAAATAAATAATTCTAATGAACAACTAATATAATTTTATAAATGCATATTTCAATAAATTGAAAAAATAATACTCAAATAGAAAATTAATAAATAATAGTAAATATCACGGAGAAGACATTTGTGTCCGATGCAACGTCGAAATCCCTCTGTATATGATGAACATGATCACATTATATACACCTCACATATTTTAAATGATTTAGTGTCTGGAATTTTTGTTGATGTGATATGAAATGTCTGGAGTGAAGGCTCGAAAGCGGTATTCCATCTCCTCTCGTCGGGCCAGCAGTTCTTTATGCAGTTGTTCAGCCTGAAAATATACAACAGTAAACATCAGCCTGATGAGAAGTTGCATTGTTACCACAACAACCTTCTTTGGTCATCCGCGTTTACCTGTCAGAACCTTGAGCAAATCCTGAAAATATCTATGAATGTCTACAGAAAGCTTCCATTAAAAAACATTAATTCTGTTGTTTTTCAGTGAAAGCAAGGTGATAATAAAATGTGAAGTGGTGGGTTTATTCCATTTCTGGTGGAACACTTACCCGCTGTGGTATATACCACAATGACATTACATCTAGATATCTCTGTTCATTATTGCACCAACACATAATACTGAAATGGAATACAAGCACCAAAATGCTTTGAGTAAAACCTTGAGCTAAATCAAAACCATATAGGCTTCCGTTACTGATTAACAACAAGGGGTCTTTTATGTGCACACACCATGGTGAACCAGTCGTGGATTACTGGTTGGGAAAAAAAGTCCAACGGATCCACTGAGGATGACCGATCCTTTGACCCCTTATGGTGTCCACTAACTTTGGAAGTACAAGGCAGGAATGTGAAATTAGGAGGCAGCAACTAAACGAGTACAGCTAAATGGGGGCTGTATAGTACTCCAGAAAATTTTGAGTTTTAGAAACATGATTCATGCTAAATATATTCTGGCATTCAAAACAACTTGCCTTTGAGTAATAGTTTAATGTTAATTTACTATTAGTTTATCTCCAAAAAAACCTTTTTCTTTGCAATAACCACTTTTTCACATTTTGTTAGTTATTGTTTTTGTTATTTATTTATTACTGTATTGTCTAGAAATAACCAATAAATAAATAGTTAAATAACTTCGCAATTTATATATTTTTCTGTATTTGTTACACTATCTTTACATTAATTGAAAAATAAAAAGAAACAAATAATAGACATCTTTGACACTGTTTCAACAGAAGCAAGTAATTCATAGTTATTTGCTTGAAACTTTAATTTTTACCAAATTCAATGTTTCATGATAATATCAATTGTCTGTATAACATGTGACAGCACAATTATGTTTACCATTTTTTCTCAACAATTATACGGCATTACTAACCTAGCTTTTCAGTTTTCTACAAACTGACCATGTTTAAACATAGGTTGCTCTGCAAAAGATGGTGATTATTTCACAGAAGACAACCCAACCCGCATATGAAAATCGAGCCACATTACTGACTCAAATTTGGCATCCATGATAAAAAGTCGGTTATTATTTTGACAAGCAGATTGATGGGTGTCAGTTTGATATAAAAATACACTCTATGTCCAAAAGCCTATTATTACTTGGGACTACAGAGAAGTATTTATGTAAAAACCAAATTGATTTTTTGCATGATTGTGTAAACAGACTGGTAATTGTATACCATTACCTAAGAATGAAACCATTTAAGAATATGACTGGAACCAGTCTAAAGAATAAAGCAAAAACAAGACGTGTCCATTTTGCTTTTGATATCCAAATGGAGAAATTTGTTTTCCTTTAAATCTGCCTATTAATAAAGTATTATACCGGCTAGATGGTTTATGCAACAAAATTTTATTCACGATGATGTGACGTAATTGATTAAAATGTCTATCGACACATTGATGATCATGTGCGATGATCATCCTGTGTTTAGCTGTTGACAAATTCAAAACCATTCTTATGTACATACATGTATTGTAAACAATTTAGGTTATGATTCACAAAATAGTAAAATTTATTAGGCTCTGAATATGATGGATACTTCCACTTCTCACTATGGCTATTAACTTGGCAACTTGAAAGCAACTTTTCTGCCAAAACAATGCCCATCCGCTAAAATATAAACATACTACTTTTATCTCCTTAATGTAATTATATATTCCAATAATCCATTAATTAAAAATATGTATATATCGTCACCTAATTAAGATAAGGTCGTAAGTGACAATGTAAGGTGATACATGAACTATTTAAAATTTAAATAAACTATTACTTACTTTTATCGGTAATAAAACATTGTTAATAACTCAAGACTAGCTTAGAATCCATCTCCTTTAGTAAGTGAATGAGCATTTCTCTTTGTCTTTCCTGAATTGAAATCATGTCAATTGTTTAACCAAACATTGCTTCCACTAAAAATACTTTACTTTTATTGAAATTTAAATAATTATAAAAATCATTAGTTTAAACTCAATTTTATTATTTATATATTTGGCCATTGGACCTTGAGGAAAAGTTAAATATTAATTAAATAATAAAGGTAATAAAGTCTGAAGTTCTTTAAATGTAAACAAAATAGTCAAACCTGTAAATAATGGTCACTTAGAAGACCTACAATAAGTGACCTTTATGACCATCGTGACATAATTACAACATTTAAAGTGCCGGCTAGCATATATATACCGGGTATATCTACAATGGATTCCCAGGCACAAACTTTCCCAGACAGGATAGCACACATCACAGCCTTTTATGGACCAGTCATGAATCACTGGTTGAATGGAGACAAAGCACATAGGAATTAATGGAAGTGAAGAAGCAGATTGGTTGGCAAAGAAAGCAGCCTTCCATGGAGCTGTTAACAAACAATTAAAATCTCTCGCCAGGCTAACAAACATTAGATGAGAAATGAAAACTAAGTGGTAAAAAAGATGCCAGAACAATAATTTGCAATAGCACAGAATTCTTTGCGATACAACCAAATGTCACCAGAGCTCGTATAAAAACAGAGCAAAAAAAAAACAACAGGTGAATTTGTCAAGGTTAAAACTACATCGTTTTCCTTGTTAGAACTATCTCCATCATTTAACAGTCTCAAGGTGAATCATTTGTCTGCAGGCGCAACACAGCAGAAATGTTAGGCACAAATATCAATGAATGAGGATTTTCTGATGAAGAAGATGCGACAATAGAACACATCCTGCTCAAGAGTTCACATTTGATGACACATCTTCGAAAACATGCACAATGAATGGTAGAGCAAATAGCAACATCATCGAAGATAGGGCAGAGAATATACAGTTGACCTTTATAACAGGTTTGACTGTAGATATATATTATAAAGAATAGCTTAATAATAGTCAACGATCCCAAAAGGTAACCTTTTTCAAGAATTAATCAATTAAATATTCATGATAAAGAACTTTGTCTAATGTAAAGAATAGCTTCATAATAGTCAATGGTCCCAAAAGGTAACCTTTTTCAAGAATTAATTAATTAAATATTCATGATAAAAAACTTTAAAATGTAAAAAATAACTTAATAACAATCAATGATTCCAAAAGCTAGCATTTTTAAAGAATTAATCAATTAAATATTCATGATAAAATACTTTAAGTTTGGAGTATAATGCTGAAGACAGTAACGAAAATCATAAAAGACATAGTACTTACACTATGTTGCAAGATGCATCTGCTAGATGAATTTAGCATAAATAGCTATTCACGGATATATGTAATATGCATCTAGCGGTATTATGTTACTACAGCTTGGTAAA
The DNA here is from genome assembly GCA_032273805.1 of Melanodrymia brightae. Classification (NCBI taxonomy): domain Eukaryota; kingdom Metazoa; phylum Mollusca; class Gastropoda; order Neomphalida; family Peltospiridae; genus Melanodrymia; species Melanodrymia brightae. The sequence goes on along the minus strand of JAUTCZ010069591.1, from coordinate 2,865 downwards.
AGCAACAAGGAATGAAGTTAGAGAAACTATTTTGCTAACACAGATATAAAGGTCCTATAGTATAATTTCACTCGGGTACATGCTAAGATGAATACAAATCTAAACTACAAATGACATTTGTTTAAAAAGAAAATATCAGAACCAAAGAAAAAAAAAACCATCGTGGGACCTCTAATTTTCAATCTTGTTATCTAAATTTTACTATCTTGTGGATAATTGTTTGTAAAGAAATATACACCAGGTAGACATATTTTGTTTTCTTTTTATAAATATTTATTACATAACATCCATTGTCAGGGTTAACTTATATTATTTAACGACTCAAATACATTGCAATGCAAAACACCAAAGCTTCTATTGGATTATGTGTCGCAGACTCCATTGAACTTGTTAGATGCAGCCACCTATTTTTCTCAAACAGCCTCATATTTTCAAAAATTGTACGTCACTCAAACGCTTCAAACATTTCATAGGTAAAGTAGTCTATAATTGAACTAAACACACAAAGTTTACACATTTTTGTATCTATTTCTCTTATTTAGGTAACAGTTAATAAATAGAATACCTAACTCGCTACTCATGAACTGGTGTTATCTTTTACTTGCTAAAGACCACCAATGTACTCGTTAGATTAACATGTATTGCCTCGAAGCTCATCAAGTAATCTATAAATATCACTTGTTGTCGATATTTTAACAGAAAATTTATGTTATATTTTCCCTTAAAGAAACAAAAAGGGAGAACACTCAGTATATAACGAAAATATGGACAACGAATAGGATATGGAAAATGTTTCTGGCTGGATATATATACATATGGAATTTGTATGAACAAATCAAATGTATACATTCAGTAAATAGTTTGTTCAGCAAAAAATAAACTGCTGCAACAGTAGGCTTGTCTTTAATACCGGGTATTTACTTGTTTGAACTATTAGGATTTCAAAGCAATATAAACCAATTACTTAAAGAAACTGTTATGATTACCTACATTTACAATCTAAAACTAAATACATGCAATGTAAAGCAAGGTTTTGTCAGGTTTTGTACTTGCCTACTAGTATGTTATCAATAAGAACTGTACGATACATACAGCTTTACAACATCAATCCTGTGCAGTCTGATGTGAACACTAACTTACTGCAATCTGAGGCATTTTCATAGAAGAAATATATCGCGAATACTCGCAAGACTGGTGCTTGCACCCAGCATTAAAATGAATGTGATATGATAGAACACGATTGGTATCAGTTAAAGTATACATAAGTCATAAGGTCTTATCACAGTCCCAGTGCTTACTGGTATAACTTTTATGTCCTTTTCACAATGACAATACACACTCAGTGCAAAAACACAGTATTCCACATCTGATGTGAACACTAATTTCCTGCAATCTGGCCCAATGATTACCGCCACTGGAATACCACTTTTATATCCCGTTCACAATGACAATACTCACTCAGTGCAATAACCCAGTATCCTACATCTGATGTGAACACTAACTTACTGCAATCTGGCCCAGTGCTTACTACCACTGGTATAACATTTTTATATTCCGTTCACAAGGACACACTGCGTAATAACTCAGTATCCTACACATAATAAGACCACTAACTTCCTGCAATCTATTCCAGTGCTTACCGGTATAACACTTCTATAACCATTCACATGGACAATAGACACACTCAGTGCAATAATCCAGTATCCTACATCTGATGTAAACAGTAACTTACTGCAATCTGGCCCAATGCTTATCGCCATTGGTATAACACTTTTATATCCTGTTCACTAATATAATTAACAAACTCAGTGCAATAACCCAGTATCACACATCTGATATGAACACTAACTTACTACAATCTGGCCCAGTGCTCACCGCCACTGGTATAAGTCTTTTATATCCTGTTCATTAAGACAATTGACAAACTCAGGGTAATAACCCAGTATCCCACATCTGATATGAACACTAAGAGACAATGCATAAATGTGAATGTGTTTTACAATCAGAACAATGTTCGGAATACAGATGGGGACGGAGTGGGTAAATGCTGTGTTCGGATGCTTTTCATGTAAAAACATTGGTCGACACTTGATCAATTGTTTATGTTAGGATTAAAATGGAAGGGAGGGGGTCAAACTCAATCCTAACTTTGTTCGGATTGTGAAAAACATTGACATTTATGCACAGCCCCTAACTTTCTGCAATCTGGTTGGCTGCTGGTGGACATTACTTGGTGAAAATTTAGTTTCATGATGGAAATGACATTGCCAATTAAATTCTCGAAATAAATGGAGTTGGGGGTGGGGAAAAAAATTAATCCAAGATGACCACCAAAAAAAAGAAGAAACAGGCTGAAAAATTATGCCTGTGGCATGCAGTCATCTAAAGTGAGAGGCTATATCAGTGAGACCACACAGGCCTGAGAATAGGTTGCCTGGAGGTTACCTCGATCTCTAATGACGCTCGCCATGATTTAATTAGAGAATAAAATGAGAGAAACGAACAAAACTACAGTACGCGTCACTCCGCGAAAGACAAAAACGGCAAGGGAAACGTGCCTATGCCAAATGGCATGGACCCGGACAGAGCACTGACGGATTATAATATGCCGTGCCTGAATGCGGCGCCACGTATGCGGTAACCGCTAATTGGCCGTTCGTAAATGGGTCATTTGTGAATGAGGACAGCAATTAGTAATAGGTCTCGTGGCGAGAATGTAAATATTACCGCAATAAAGAAATTGATGGTTGGATTTGAAATCTAATGCTTGTTGCAATAATGCCACGATTGTTTACTTCTGTAACAATGTTTTATTTACTTCTCACAACTACATGTAGTTTAAATTTAAAAGACTATGACAGGTTA
>JAUTCZ010069480.1:0-17483 GCA_032273805.1 Melanodrymia brightae | reverse complement strand
GACAGACAGACAGACGGAGAGAGAGAGAGGGAGGGAGGGAGAGAGAGAGAGAGAGAGAGAGAGAGAGACAGAGAGAGAGACAGAGAGAGACAGAGACAGAGAGAGAGAGAGAGACAGAGAGAGACAGAGACAGAGACAGAGAGAGAGAATGGTATATTCTAAACAGTTTTCATCCATCAGGACTAATGTACGCACGTACTTGGTTCAGGTGTTGGGGAATCTCTGAATTAAATTAAACAACGTCTTGTTGTGCTACTCATCACGACACATGGTGGACTGTTCCAAGAAGATATTACAAGACTTCCTGTTCTCTCGCCGACTGAGTCTTTGCGATGAGTTGGATAGTCAGATGCGCCATAGCCAGAAGAATGGACAAACATGTCCCAACAAAACATCCAATGATTTATTGCCTCAATGGCGTTGCTAAACCGTCATTGATGTGCGAAGAGGACATACACGGTATTGAATTTGTTTACCCTATGTGCCTGCTGAATCGCTATAATGTGGAACTTTTGTGATCAGATCTTTGCAAACACATTTTTCAGCCATATTCATTTACTGATTTATATTAGCTCTATAGGCCTACATAGCTCCGACACAAAATATATTTTGGATACGTTTTTGACAACACTGATGTAAAATGGGTATTTTGAATATTGAAAATATTATCCACAAATGTTATTATTATAATATGATCTATTGAAATAATATTCTTCACGAATGTTAGTGACTTATTCCATTTAATGTTATTTGGGCGTATAGTTTATTCTAAACAGTTTGCATCAAAAAAATGTTGTCATAGTTGAACTACATGCGGCTAGTTGAACGCCATATGAGCATGTCGCGGTGTAAAGTAGTTGTCGGCACGTGGTTACATTGACAACACGCGTTTCCAAAACGATGTCGTCTGGGCAGCACGCGCGTGCGCATCTGCTTGCGCTCTCGCTCTACTTCTTCGTTAGCCGATGCCATAAACACGTCTGCCGGTCACGTGCTTGATTGACGACTTGGCTTTGATGATGTCGTTACATTTGTTTTACTACTCTCAACAGCTATTGGGCGCTAATATTGCAATGTTATCGTTAATTTAGTGTGAATTAACATCTCTATGAAAATTTCATAGGAATTTAGTCATGCTAATTAGTAGCATGTCGGGCGAATGGCGGGGAGGGCACTGGGGAATGACAATTAGTGACGTCGGCGTGCGTAACAGACGTAGATTAATGAGGTTATGACACGGGTCATCCAAGGAGTTTGATTTACTAGTAGGGCCTACTCTGCCTTTTCAAACAAAACTCTCTAAAAACGTTCACCTAAATAGAAGTAACGCAATTAATACTCATTTGCAGGTTTTCTTGTCAGAAGTGATTAATATAGTACAGCTCCGTCGATATTTCTTTTTCAAAAAAGTATGTTAATAAAGGTTAAGCGAATACGTTAAATGTTCACATTTAGTTAATATTTAAATATATATTTTGTAATGTGAGAATTTAAAATTGTGTCCCCGAGCACCAGGGAGTTTGGCAGTTCCAATGACAATTGCTTTCTTATAAGGTTTACCGCAGTTTGACTTAAATTTTGTTTATGGTCAATAGATTTTGTTGTAATCAATTATGTCGATTTTCTCATTCAATATCGTACAAATATTAATACATTTTCTTTCAATTCCGCAAAAATACGAAAGAGCCGTATTATTACTTAATTGTTTGACAAAACAAAAACAACTATGCACGTATAACAAATAGATGGCGCTGTATAACGTAAAACACAGCTCCGTCACATACACTTTTTGTCAAAACATTAATTAATACATATTCTTAGAACTTCTTGCCAAATAATTATAGAGCTACAAATAATTATGAATAATTGATTTTCTATCCAACGTCTTTAAGGGGACATGGACATTTTCACCAAACCATTGACTTAACTAGCTATTCCCATATAGCGTGGAGAATGGTGCATGTTTCAACTATAATACCTATAGTATACTATATACTGATAATATATTACACTGCATAATAGTGTATAGGCACAATGTGAAATAGATAGGTTTGAGAACTAGTTTACAGAGGACTTCAAAGTGTATCCCAGATGTAAATTCCCGCCTTATTTTTACATGTATGTATGCAAGAAACTTTCTGTAAAGTTTCTTATTGGCATTTATGTACATGAAAGACAATTTCCCACTAAACCGGATGCGTGCATCATTCGCGAACACCTGTTACCATCACAGAAACAAACTATTAGAAAGTATTTTAAGAACAAATAAAAAGAAGCAAATGTGTCCATACAACTTTAATGAACAATCTCTCTCAAAGGAATCGTTACTTTAAAAATAAATGCTTCCGTATATCAGTTGAATGTTTACAATATCGGTTTAGATTCAAATTAAATGTATCGACTGGATAACTGTATATAATCTCCGTTTAACCAATATATGGATCGTCTCCTAGCTGAAAGACATATCCCGTGAACCTGCTTGTAATAGAGAATCCAGCACAATGAACGCAATCAAACGCACGAAACGTTCGCCCATCATCAACAAAACATGTAATCTCGTACCTATTGATTATACTACTTAACACGTGCTCTGTGCTATTGCCAAAAGTACAAATCCCAACTTCTTAGAAAGAGCTTTGAAGAGGCTGCTTTAATCAGACGTATCAAATGAGTACACCTGGACCCGGACGCGTAGGAATATCGACAATGTCTTTGTAAGAACTCGTCTTGTATTGACCTTACGACTCTCCTCTTTAAAGAAACAGATCACATGTCCAGCTGTTGACAAACTAATGTTTATAATCTTTGATCAAACCGAACGAAACGCATCGCACTGCCATTGATTGAAGATGATATCAGTTGTCTGGACAAATGTGTTCTTTGCGTCATCGATCTGAAACAGCTGGGCAGGGTTGCGTCCCTTGATCAATGAGGCTCTTCTCTCGAAATTTTAACTTTAGATAGGAGATAAGAGCGCTGAAGAGTGCCCGTAAGTGTTTCAAAAGCGAAAATATCGACATAAGAATTAATGAGATTATTGCCAATGTTGGAGAAGATTCCACAAGCGTCGTTGAAGATGTTTGTTTTTGAGGATGCACTTGTACAAGTCCAATCAACAAGCTCTCATTGGAATCAATGTGACTCGCGGATAGCAATTAATGATCATTATAACGATTCACACTGCCAGTAACAATCTTTGTGAAATTGAAATATTTGCTCTTAAATAGATTAGACTATTAATGTTTCCTAAACGGAATCAATGTCTATTCGCTATCCAATGTTTATCCGTGTCAGTGCACACTACTTGAATTATTATACTCTGATATGCGACATTTGGATTTCTCACACAATGAAGAAAATATATTTTTTCCAACTTAATATAATAGTTTGTGTATAATCTGAATGTCAGAAGTATGCACTTGCAAACAAACTCAACGAAACATGTCGCATAATTTTAAAGACCACACTCACCATACTGGCGTGAAAAGCATGATCGATCACGTGACAATAAAGTGACGCAATTGAGGTTTTTGTCTGCAGGCATACCGGAGCGGGCGCTACGCTTCATCTATAGGAAATATTCACCGACGGAGTTTCTGTTTACTCATTTATGTTACACTACTCGCCTTTTTCATTGTATTAGCAATTTAGCGTATTGTAATAAATAGAATACTATACTCGTTCCTGCACGATAACGGTTATTTACAACTCGTGAGTTTTCAATCCTACATTCACTTAATTTCTTGTAAATTGTTTATTTATTTATATATAACATTTAATTATTATACGTAGACTTTTAATGTGATGTCAAATTAATGGGATTGTGTACTTCAAACATTGAATAATTGTAACATTGAATACAACATATTATGTTCAGTGTATAATTCTGTTTTTCTAGTGAAACTGTTTGATCATCGGCGTGCAAAAAAAACAAACATTCTTTAGGAAGTGTTGATTTTCATAATCATCTCAAGAAGTAATTTTTCAGGCCGGATATGATAGTTTTTGAAAGACAAAAAAATATCACATAACAATAACATGTGCATAATTTACGTGGAAAAGATTTTTGTTTAAAAATGAAGGTTCGTACGACAAGCGATCCATACTCCAGACTCCGCACTGCGCCCGCATTTCTAAGCGAACTGAGTCGGTAAAAATCAGTGTGAACGTTCTGAATAATAGACTGCAACCCTAACTGATTGATACGCTCATGTGTATGTTTAGATTTGCAAACTGTTCCACAGACGTGCGATAATTAGTTATTAACCGGAGTATTCTCAACCGCTGATTGCCTATAATTAATTCCAGCACGAGCCACTTCCTCGTGCACGAAACTGTCGAACCTGGACGCACTTCACGGGATTGTAAGTTAAGGTAAATATTAATTGCCGACAAGTGTTATTAGGCAACTATGTACGTAACAGCGCGGCGTATCTGTAAATGTTTGCAATAGTTAACCGAGAACACACACAGGAAATTTCAACCAAATTAACCAAGGAGATCAAATTAATTATTTCTCTCTGTAGGTGTTTTTGCCGCACACGTAAGCTCCACACTTGCCCTATAGAGCTGGGTAGTTAATATTAACATGCGGATATTACTACCAAAGATAATATAAAATAATATAGCTACAAATTGAATTATATAAGTTTTAACGGCGATTGATGTAACGTGTAGTGTAATATTACCCTATTGTGCATTGCTGATTTAATGTATTAGGTCAATATTTAATGTAGTATGTCAACACATATTCATGATTTAAACTGATAGAACAGAAACAAATAAAACATATTTTTAAGATTTTATTTTAAGATTTTGATACAATGAAATTACATTTTTGGTCAAATCACAACACTGGAGCCAATTTCACAAAACACCGTTGTCTATTTTACGACTAGTTGTGGTCGTAAACGTAAATATCTTACTAAAAATATTTCTCTAATATGAAATATCACCGCGTTACAATTTTGTGTTTTAAACAGAATCACCCACCATGTTGGTGCGAAAATAGCGATCAATTCAATTTAGTTTTATTATGCCTAACGGCACACAACGACAATACATTTTACTAACACAACATTTTAACATGATGATGAACTATATAAAATTAACCTTATAACTAAGATTCATACAATATGACATGATAGTAAATACGTTTTAAATCGTACATAGCTATGTATAGGGGTATAATGTTCAGATCTAGTTAACGTTCAATAATCCCAAACAATTCATCACTTGAAAAATACATTGAGAGAATCATGTTCAGACTCCTACAACCCCACTCCCCATCCTCCTCCCCCAAACACACCCCATCACCTCACCCATCTTTGGAAATAGAAACAACCATATAGCAGTAACAAGCGTTCCTATCCTGAATAAATAAAATATTGTTTACATCTCTTGCTCGGGTATTTACAGAACCTACATATTATTCCAGTAGTTAAAATGTGTATGAAGCTACGCAGAGGTTTGGTGAAGACGTCTTTGTAAGGGATTTAATACCCTAACTCGACGATGCCGTGTTTATCTATTGGGACCTTTCTGTCAATGCGAGCCCAGTGATGTTTGCAGTGGCAATTAGCGCGCATCATTTCTCGCATAGCACACTGGAAATATTGACAGTAATAAACGAGTTCTTATGGCCTGTTGTGTAAATGGCATATTTAAATTGCCAAAACATGTGTAGAGGAGATATGTTGAGCTTCTCTAAGCTCGGTATAACTAACGGCAACTAGGGGCGTCCCAGTTTAAAAGATGGGCGTTTTTAGTTGAAACTGACATGTATGTGCTATAATTATAGTTTCATTGACGTTTTAAAACTAATATTAGCCATTAACGAAATTACTAATTCGTTTAGCAATTTCACTGTTTTAACACTGGTGTAGAAGTAATGCGTCCGGTAATATCTTAACAAAATGAGTTTAAAATTAATAATAAGACAGAATATAACAAATAGCCTGATCCATAACATTAGATATTACAAACAACTGTTAGCCGTACAATAGAAAATAAAACCGATAAAACTATATACGATTAATACAAATCTCGTTTAATAGGATTAAAGAATCTGGTTCAAGTTCATGTGAAACGTTCTACACATATAAACTAGTGTTCAAACAGTGATGATACCACGTTTTCGCGAATAACACTCATTTATCTCACCCCTACACTTGTAAGATAGAAATATATACCATGCGTCACAGACAGAGCTATCCTTCATGCAACCAAATAGTTCGAACGCTTCTTAGGTCACTGCTATTGTCTGCAGGTGCATCAGAGAGTAAACGTTTTACGTCAATATCGGTGATTGAGAGTCTTTAATATCACTTAGTAGCTCGTTTATAACACAAGCAATGTAAGCTTGTGAGCCGTGGATCCTCCTCACTTCTCTGTGGTGGGGTCCAGAAACAGCAGACGGGTGTTGAAATTGTTTATGCTTATACTTATTCATTTGTTGCTGGGAAAATAGAATAAACGATAAAGCAGCACTATATCGTATCAGTAAGAGCAAATATTGCTCCCATAACGTGAGGTTTTACAAACAAGCGTTTTGGAAACGATTTCCATTTTGACATAACCTCTTGAACAGGTTTCTTGTGAAAACACCGACACGTTGAAGCAGAGCGATTTTTCACATTTCACGACAATAATCACACCATCGACACACAGTTTGTTGTAAATCTGTCCTCACGAGGAAATGAATCAAAGCTTAAAGAATTTGGGGGAAATTACTTTCAAATATGTTCAAAATTACCGGCAACAGAACAGGGGAGTTTGTGTTTAAGACTGAAGTGCCTAAATATTGCAAGCGCATGTAGGTTATTAGCCATAATTGTTGCATGATGTCAAGATTTCTGTATTTCCACAGTGATTACCTCCCTTGGTTATGGCGATGTTTCTGGAACTGAGGTAGATTAAAGAGAATCACTCACCATTTTGCATGGCGAAAATGCGATCTGATTGGATCACTTAACAACGCAGTGAAGCTGGTTGTAAGCAAATTCATTTGCGTTATAAACAGAAGAGAAAACACTATCCTTGTTCATCTACATAATTGCATACATTTATTATATGATTATAAACATCAACAGAATTTTCAAAATGTCATTAAATTACGTAAAGTTTCTGTTGATACATCGTACGAATACGTCGCCAACACCTGAAACTAATGAGTTTGAACACTTGTAAGGCCACGCTATTGTCTGTAGATGCAGCTGAGCGGAAAAGTTTGGCGGCAAAGTCAGCAATTGAGGTTCTTACTAGTGTATACCACCACATTAACACAGAATACTTCTACACAACTGTAACAGTCATTATGCTTCATTAGTTAGCTATAATTATTATTTGTGCTTATATCCAATTGAGGTTCAAACACGCAGTTCAGCTGCCTCGAATCTCATTCTAGAACAGACCTATGCGAGAGAAAACACGTTACTCATATTGGATAAGTAACAAGGGATCTTTTATATGAACTTTTACACAGACAGGACAGGACAGTACAAACCACGGCCTTTGTTAACTAATAGTGGGACATTGGCCGGTGTAAGAGGTGTACTTGTGAAGTCTTACCTAGCGTTGGAGCCGGTATTGCGATTAAAAATCCCATTGCTTCGAGCGGGATTCAAACCCAGTTCCTACCAGACTTGAGCCCTCGCCAAGGAGACCGGCTATGGTACATTTACACTTGAAGGGTATAACATCTGTCTGAAAACAGAATTTGAGGCAGTATTTTAGTATTACATTATTTACAAAACGAAATTGAACTGTAAGCTCTTGAAGATCCAAATGTAACCAACCTATAGTATTTAAAACTATCGTAGTTATGTAGGTGTAATTGGGTTATATTAATATGACTACTATAATTATTGTAGACTATCCTAAACTATTTACGTCTAATAGCTGATTATTTATGGTAAAATACTACGAGAATATTAAAACAACTAACAGATATCCAAATTGTATTCGATTAAACCCTTTCAATAAATGATATGTTTGTGCCAGATATTAAAACTCGGTGCTCAGTTAAGGAGGTAATGATTCTAGAAAATGAGCGTAAACAAAATGGCATTATCCACTATTAGGGCACTAATCATTATATAATTTGAATTTCCATTACTTCCGGTTTCATTCCATTGACAGTACAGGGTGTATTCTCTTAACGTATGCAATAGTACTGATTTCAGAACTGTGAATCGAGTGTTTCTCATAATCAATATATATATTCAGATAAATCTTGAGGTTTAGACTAAAACCACAAATGAGCATTGAAAAATCAGCTAGAACAGTACTATCAAAAGAGCGGATGCCATCCTTCAAGTGTTTTTTCATCACTTTGGGAAAATTGCAGTAATAAACAACACACGAGCAAATCGCGACTTAGCATATATCTCGCACGTGTTCTGCATGTGTAATAAAATTTCTTTTCACCTGGAGCGACCTTCCGTTTTCCGGTACACATTTTGAAGGCGTTTTATAAACACAGTAGCTTTTTCACCAATAATCCTTTGAACATACGAGTTTGTGCATATTTTGGAATGTACGGACGAATGAGAACGGAGCGGAAACGTGCAAATATGATTTTAGCGCGGAAACCCCACGGGTTATGTTTTGAGAATGATGGATAAACTATACGATATAAATGTTTTAGTCGGTTTCACATCAAAGGACGAACACTGGCACTTGTGCTCTGTCTTCAAGGTGGAATTCCGTTATCTCTTCATTATGTTACTTAATATTTTTTTCTTTTTATGAACACGTCCATTAAATGCAAATTAGGTGTAACGTATTATCCACCAAGCTTAAAAGTATCGCCCTCGAGTGACATTTACGACCGGTATGGCTTTCCAACAGCGTTTTAATGACCTGTTTGACAGATACACGCCAATAAATGTTACTTTTTTGCAATCATTGTAATTATTATAAATTAAAAAGAAACCCTAATGATTGTTAATCTATTTAAGAGATGAATGAATGTTTAGAAACACTAAAATAATGCATTACACAACATTAACTTGATCTGTCGTATTCAGCAGAAGTGTGGATTGACTAAAATACTTGCACAAAGGAATAGTTCTTATTAGGTTTTACATTCCGGTCTCAGTGTTGTAGTGGCTAGACCACCGGATAAAAGACTGGTAGGTACTGGGTTAGAATCCCGATGGGATTTTTAATCTTAATTGTATATGAGCACGTAAATATGTTATACCCTACTAACTCGGTTTCCTTTCATATTAATGTATTTTGCATTCGTCGTTGTTAGACTTACTTAAATACGATTTAATCTGCAATGAATTATTGTTATATTTAACAGTTATTTAATTCTGAATGAAAAACTATTATGCTCGTCAAGGTGTCATTAATCTATAGTATAGTCAATCTAGTTTTCACGTTATAGGAGTGGGATGTAGCTCAGTACAAGAGGTTCAATGGGTAGAAACAGGGGCCGTGGAGCATGTTAAAAGTGGACGGAGGGTGGGGGCAAGTGAAAGTGTGCGTGGGGATGGGGCGATACGTGTGAAAATTTAAAACAATTATATGGTAAAAACATTTTGGTCAAAGTCCCGAAAAGTGGGGTGCCTTTGTAGTCACTTTAATTAATGTTTGCGTTTCTATTTCACGATATGACACATCATCGACACCGATGCCTGACGCAATACCGTAATATGACTTGTTTCACATGTTTCGATAAAAACAAGACAAAAATTGGCTGTGTTTATGACAGGTGGCACTGGTGTGAAGGATATGCTCAACTTTCTCGAACACCTGGTGTCATCACTGCTAAAGATGTGATTCGTGAGTACTTGCCATCTTTGTCATATTGTCCCTTCTACCCTGCCTTGTGCGGAGATACGTATTTGGATATGTTAATGGTTTTATCATTTTATATTTTGAAATTGAAATTTTACAATTTAGATATTATACTTCGGTTGGTATTTACGACATTAATCAACTTGATTGTTATGGTCGTGTTCACGTTTGATTTGATATTTGCCTGCATCGTTTGCAGTCTCAACCAATCGCATGCTTGCTTTGGCTGGGAACTATTCGTCTTGTTCTAACACATGGACTATGTTTAGCATCCACCGTTGCAGTTAACGATAGATAGATACGACAACCACGCGATCTTTGATGTTAGATTATTTTCGTAAAACAACGGACTTCAATAATAATGAAAAATTGATTACCAATATGGATGCACTAACCGACGTTTTTGTCCGTTTGTCCCCCCTTGTAATGTTTAGTTTAGTTTTCATTATCCAAACAAACACGAGTGATTAAAACACAAACATCTTTTTAAAATAAAGATATTTGAATCCATGCACGTGGTTGCTTGTCACCTTTGAACACATAGCCCGCGGCCATGTCCTATGTTAGCAACTGCGTTTGGAAGCTGTTAAAATCGAATACCTGTTCACTCTGAGACTAGGTTCATTAACAAACCTTGTACTCAAAGTCACTGTGAATGCATTTTGAATAGACATTGTTGCAAAATATTTATCTTGCAGAAATAACAGTAGTTGAGTGCTATTGATCACCCAGTGAGCGTTTTACCCGTACGTCTGCTAGAAACTCAAACCTGTTGTTGTTAACTCCATCACCACAGACTTCAGCCTTTAGTTTGAAGGTATTGTTTACGTCAAGGCAAAATGTGCAGATAGTATAAATGATCATTTTGGTCCTGAACACTGGATATCAAGACGAACCTCACCATTTTGTTTTCTTCTTCTTTTCGTTCGCTTGTTGACTACACGTCGAGGCCAGTAGTGACGATGAACCATGCCTTCCTCTGCAGTAGCGCACTGTTGATATCATGCGGCATACTTTGGAGTGTTGTAGTTGTCCAGGTAGAGTCCCTCAGCTGCAGTAGGTTTTTACTGTCTTGGAGGACATTATTTTACCTTGTCGTCTCCTAACTCCACGGGACAGTCGAGAAGGACCTTCAGTAGCTGAGGTTAGGAGCCCGGCGCGTCACAAGGCGAGCCCCAATAACGTTTAGATGTGTAGTTACAATAGGAGCTGTTGATGCAAGGCATTGTGGTTTATTAGCGTGCGCCATGCGGCCCTACACCTCCGACTTCAGAGCACTCGATTTTCTGTTATAGGACCCTAGTCCACATTTGTCTAGCCTCTGTCCATTGAGCTTGGGTTACCCTGAAAGAGCCGGGCTCTCGTTGGTATAGCTCTCTTGGTCATGGATGTATGAACGACCCGTTATTATGTCAAGGAATGGAACTTAAGGGGGATCATTTTGCTTTCACGTGTAAGCTTTGCCGTGTCTGTGTTACTGTTAATTAATTGTACAAGACAATAAACCGTCAAGACGTGAGATTGTTGACGTGAGTGGGGCTGTGAAGAAGTGGGCGGGTACAAGAGCATTGTATAACTTGTATGTACAATATCACGTAAAAAACTCTGTATTTTGTCTATTTGATGTAGCAAAAACTGGACAGATTCCCGCATTGTATACAGCCTTGATGTAACAGGTCTATTTAGCAGTTAGTAGTTTTCCAGCACTAGTATTGCTCATGATAGTCAAGATATAATGTACGTAAATTATTTCAAATTTCTTTTAGATATTTCATAGAAATCTGAAAAGTAGGTACATGTATCTCTCGATTAATCTAGATCTGCAGACTTGGAGCACCTCAAAATCATGCAGTGTATTTTAAAGACCTAGCTACAGTCGCAGCAGTTGATTTACTAAATTACCGTTATGTCAAAACAAGTTGTATATCCAGTTATAGATATATTCTCTATATCCTACTCGTTGTCTATATTTTAACAGTAAATATGTTTTGAATATCTACACCGATTTTGTTATAAAGAATGAAATAATAAGTTTATGCCCTGGAAACATAAAATGTATATATTTTAAAGGTATGGTCACGAATTTGAGTACTTTTAACAGGTTTTCCGCTAATAAAATTGAAGTGTTACTACATGTACATTGTTTTTCTGAGAGTACCGTTATCTGTATATCCAATGTGTTTGGATCATCAAAATGGTATTCACCACTTATACAGTATATAATTTTTATCGATACACATTCCACAATGGTTCATCTTACTGCGATTATTCCTAACGAATTTCAAGCTTAAAACCTCTCTGGTCAGCGAACAATTTATCGTTTAATTCAACCTGTTTGCCATTCTGTATTCGCAATTTCCTCCAATTGTGTGGTATTCGTGCTTAATGAAAAGACTATTTGATTTACTACATCAACTGCTGTGACAGTATGCGTTTAAATGGCAACATCAATTCAAGTAAAATGTTTAGCAAGTCGCTTGCAATATGTACCCTTTATCGATTAAAGTATAGGTTATATGTCTATGATTGCCGTGGATATGGTTGAGAAATCGTTTAGAGCTAGATGTAGTTTGCCGTTTGTTCGCGGCCGCCTGTCTTAAAGGACTCCAGATCAAGATAAAAGCGTGAAAACAAGTTTGGAAAATGTTTCCCTAAGAAAGAACAACACGGTGTTATCAGGCGATATGCCCTGAGAACATGCGATTATCCGCAGTGCTCACCGACAACACCAGACTGCATACATCAACACCAGGCGCAGTTGTTGCTGATGACCGATCAAGATGTAGAGAACAGGCAATGACACTGGGAACATGGTATCACATGACATGTTTCTGTCACTTCCGGTTACTCTTAAAACAAAGATATCTTTTGTAGCTGTCTGGTCTCACATAATAGTTGTTGCTAAATGAAAGAAGAAAATCCAACTGCAATGGAGATAAGTCAGACACTCGTATCATAACTCAAGTACAGAGTTAATAATTATATAATGCTAACTATGGGTATGATAACGGCCTGTCTTTGACAGTTGTTGCTTGTCGTTTTGGATTACGTTTGAACAGGGCTTTGTCGATATTTCTGCAGCAATAAGATTTGCTATGACATGTGTATATTAGTGTTTCCGGTTATATCACAACTCAATTAGCATTTACAAATTAATAACTTTTTGCTCCCCGTTTCAGTTCGCCTCCATATTTTCCTACCCAGTATTAACCAAATAAAAGCCAACAATGCGATTGAAAAGTGATATTATATTTTGAAGCTTTTATCACTATAGTGCACCCCTGAGAAATATAAAGTTCGATGCGGTTCTCTATGAATATTACGTAAGAGTAATTATCGTCGCCCTATTGGCAGAATGCTCTCCCTTTTACGAACATCTGATATTTTGCATTAACTTCGATATACTGTTGTTTTGTGCTCTTGGCGGTGATTCACACGGACAAGTTGTGAATCACCGGCTGCCTGAAAATATCTGTCTATCACTCGTTTTATGGGAACCGTCATTATGTCGAACCCTAACATGTAACATTCGTATTAAAACCATATCACTTGATCTGCCTTGATGCGAACGAATACCTACAGTTAAATTCAAATCAAAATAACAATAATGGCGGTGATGACACATTCTATTCTGAACAACACTTCCGGTCCGCCATATTGATTTTATTGGCAGCAGGCTAAAAGAAGATAAGGCAGAAAGTGGTTTACACGCGCAGTTTATGGAGCTTGTTTTGGTATCGACTATCAATAATACGAACGGTTTATTCAAATAAGCAGGTATGCATTCTTTAACGGGTGGAGGAATGTCAGATGTAACCACCGATGGAGGTTGTGACATATTTGGCAGGTTAGACAAACACTTTTCTCTAGGAGAGCCTTTCCAGCAACGCTGAACACGAGGGTTTGTTCAGATGCCGTGAAATACAATACACTGTTTGTTGATTCTGACTTATTACAATGATACGATGAGGGGATGATAGCGCGCTGGTTTTTCTGTATCACATACATCCTCCACGTGGGTATGTCAGCAAAGTGGCGGGCGATACGGGATGAAAGGCTGGGTAAAGAACTCGCTGGGTAGATAGATGTTTTGAACTAGCTTGATGCCGCTGGGAAACCATACGTCCAATTACGGCTTCAATACAATATGTTTTTTCTTGTTTGTATAATGTTTATGCTAATATATGAGGCTACTATCATTGATACACACAGTCGTAAATACCTGTGGTGTTTCACAATCTGGTTCAGTAAAAGATACCTTATAAGTGTCCAATACCAAAACATGATATTCCCAAAAACATATTTTATTAATCATCGGTATATTTAGTATTATAAAACATAAGTAATAGCAATATAATATATACATGTAAAACTAATTTAACCAATTAGCAAGTCTCCATACCATTACATTGCCCATGGTGGCCCTCAACTCCTTTACAAGCCGTAAAGATGTGAGATAGAATTTACATAATGTTGATAATAATAATAATAATAATATACATCAAGATGAATGCGTGTTACAAATTAGTGTCTCTCTCTCCTCGATTATCTTCATTTGATGTTATAATATTATTGGGAAAGCAGTTGAGTCTTACTGCAAGAACATAATTATATTGCAAGTAGTTGAAATACATGTTAACATGTTTAATATAGCAAAATTATATATTGCCGTCATGTTATTTGTTATATTATGCCGGTTGTAACATCTATAATTATATGACAAAAGACTATGGCTGTGCCATTGTCAAGAGGCTACAGGCTTGTCTTTATGTATGTTCCATGGGTGCTTTTTGGCCCTTTGCCTCAACAATTTTTCTGTTTTTCATACATACACCGACCCATACATATTTGACAGCAAACCAAATACCATACATTAGTCTTGGCACATGCCCCACCAAACCGAATATTAAAAACTCTTCCATCAGTGGAACTGTAGCTTCCTGTTGGTTTCAAGCAAGGATGAAATACTATACAGTAACTGACAATAAAAACACAATTTGTCATTTATTCATATAAACACATTTTAAAATTAAGAAACCCTCAGATAAGTGTTTACAAAGTTAAAGACATTGTTAGTATGCCACAACCTGTAATAACAAACACATATGTTTGCAAATATTTTTCTCTATGTTTTTTATATCCAGAATGGATATTGCATACATGTATAGTTTGCACGTGAACACGTGTAGTGTTGTAGTATGAAGACAAACATTTGAGTTAACACGTGGGCTGTTGATGTTGAACTCATTCAACGAGGCGTGATATTATATTCCCAGGGCCTAATGTTACATTCATTTTGCAATTTTTACTTAACGGTGAGTTGCAAAGAAATATAAACTAAGCTGAAAACACGATTACTATATGAACCCACCTGCATCGAGCAGCAACGACAAAATAGTCCCATGGGAACCGACAAGAACTGTTTAGTTTTTAAAAATTGTTTAGAATTTAAATTTGAGCAAATTTCATGGTCGTTCTGCTCGTGAATTTTACAGTTCAGAGTTGTCACTATAGTTAGGAAGAGACATGTGTTTTAAAAAAACAAACCTTATATAGTTCGAATAGTTACGGAGTATTGTGTACCGTATTTATGTGTAAGATGGTACGGTAATTCACATTAATAAAAACATATTTACACTAGAACAGTGTGATTGACAAGTGACACTAGACGAGTAACCTGGATCATTCGAATCGAGTATGATTCAGAAAAAAACTCGATTTGTAGTAAGACAATGTAGAACAATTACGCAAACACAAACGCCGTGATCAAAAATATACAAACACTACAACTGTGATCAGAATTACTAAAACACATTTGGTCATGTCAAAGTTTTGTCGTTTAGATTATAATCCGACCTTGGTAGTTGATAAATAGGGGATATCTACGCTTTTTAGTGGATACGAAATATATTTCATTAGTGAGGACAAAAATAGTGCGCGTGTAGTCACGAGTGAAAATAAATAATATTTCGACCTTACGACTGTAATATTTATACACTAAAAACGGTCGATGTTCTATTTATTATGTATGCGTCATTTGAAATAAATACGTTTTAATCCACAAAACGGTCTGGTTATCGAAATTATTTGCCAAGCATACAACTTCGTTGACATAGGTATGCGTGTAGATGACTTTTAGAATGATCAAAAACAATCAGTTTAACGTTTCTACTTGTCTGTTCAAGGTTTGATTTTGATTACTATTTTTATGGCAAAATAAATGATAATGTTTAATAACGAGATCCCTTCCTGTTATTCAGGAAAGAGTAACCTATGTGGGGACAGCGAGTTTCCTCTGGTAGCTAATGTGCAATGGTGTGTAGGCCTACTAGGTGGCGCCTATAGATTTATTTAACCAAATACATCTTTATTATAAAGCTTGTTTGTTTCACGACACCACTGGAACACCTTGATTATAAATCAGTGGTTATTGGATGTCAAACTCACGGTTATATCGACACTTGGACAATACAATTTCTTTTCTGAAGTAAAATTGAAGCTACTGATGACAGCAGCCTTGCGTTCAATAGCGGGAACGTTCTGCTACCGAGACAAAACGTTTGCATCTACATTAATATGAATGTGATGTGGTAGTACACGATCGGTACCAGTCACCTAGTTCCAGAGCGCTCGCCCTATCGAACGCAAGGCTGGTGACAACAGTCCCGACATTGCACGTCTTCGCGTAAGACTCAGCGGTGTTCGTTTGTTGTAAATGTGGGAAGTCGACAAAACGCACCATTAGAAGTGGGAATGGGCGCGACTTGTACTGCTAACGACAAGTTATGTATGATAGCGCGCTGCTGCATGGGAACACGACTTGCAAGTAATTAGCGACATTTCTCATCTGCAAGCGGATCACTCTGTTGGAATAGTTCTCAAAACATTTTGCTTTGATAAACAGCTTTTCCATGCACATATTTATTTTTATATCTCTATAGTTATGGATTTTCTCACAAAGAAGTGGGTATGTTTATTTAGGTTTTTTATAACATGTTGACAGAAGAGGGAAATTACACGTCTTGATTAGGACCAGGTTTCTATTCAGAATGTGTTGGTGTTAGCAACATGCCAAACGATGATGTTTTTATATGACAGTGCGTATTCAAACACATGCTCGACCCCAGATATTGCCAATAAAACGCTGTCTCTATGATAAATATGATAACATGACCGACACTTACACAAGACTCGCATTCACGACATCACATAATGATTATGCATAAAACAGCTTCCTTCGCCCGTGTTACATTCTACGAATCGCGGTACAGAACATTACCTAGGTGAGCTGTAACTTCATATACACGTGTTATTTCAAAGACTTTTAGCGTTAGCTACTAAGTTATAACTTATTTACCTTCTCCTTTTACACCGGTTTAATAGGAATAAATCTGAAACAATGTATAATGTTATAGGATCTACATACCTAGGATTCCTAGTCCAAACCAGGCTTGTATAAAACACATAGTTTTATTGCACGTTTTTTTTTTACATTAACTGTAGGGGCCTGTTTCACAAAACATCGTAAGTCTAGTAACTGCTTACGAATAGTTGTGGACGTAAACGTAAGTAGAGAAATTTCGATCGCTAAATGTTAGTGATAAGATTATGGTTAGTAGTTGAGACGTCGTGGGTTTTTGGTAATTTGCAATTTGGCGTATTACCAGAGGATGCTA
>JAUTCZ010069369.1:0-17483 GCA_032273805.1 Melanodrymia brightae | reverse complement strand
GTGTATGTGGGAAAGATCCCTTGCAGTTAACAGTTATTAGAAGAAGAGTAGCCTATGTGGCGTGAGCTGGTTTCCTCTGTGGCCAAGTATCAATATAACCGTTTGTTTGATATCCAATAACCGCTGATTAATAATCAATGTGTTCCAGAGGTGTCGTTAAACAAACAAACTTTATCTTTATCTTAAAGACAGGTTGCTGTTTAATACAGATGCAGACATTATTAGCAAGGATGTGTTTAGGAATGAGCATGAAAACATGTTTACTGGTCCATTAACATGTCATTTAATATAAGCCAAAATAAAGCAATTTAAAAAAATTTGGTATTCATAATTGCCAACTCAGCAGTAAAATTATGTATGACTTGAGATAAATTAATATGATGATAATTTATACGTAGACTAGTCCACATCGCATCATTTGCACTGAGATTGTTTTTCAAGTCTAGTAATAAGCATGGCACACTGCTGGTAATATGAAGCCAATCTAAAGGTAAATTAATCGATTCCCTTTATGAAGTGGTCATGTTTTCCATCCATCAACATGGCTGCAAGGCATTGTTCTAATGATAGCATTTTCCTCACAAATATAATCACTGTAATTGGAAGTGGTGATTTTGTTGTATACCCCAACCTATAATGATGTCATAGAATGATTACCCGAATCAGATGGGAAGATGCTGCCAAAATTCTGAATAAATGTATACTACACCAAACAATTTATGGAATAGATACCGTACATATTGTAACATTAACATATAAATTTTAGTCCTGATTAGCTGTATATTTTGCATGTAATATCTTTCATAAAAGATGTTTACAAACTGGAAAAAAAGATTATGACTGATGAAGGCATATAAATATAAAGAGGGGTCAATTTAATTATTATTGACATAATTTATACACATAAATGATATGTATGTTGGCATGCTATTGTATATTGTTTAATAAACAAAGACAATCTTTTGCAAGCTGTGAAGCCATTATTCAGTTGTGATCGAGTCTAAAAACAAGACGTTCACCATGTATCATTTGGTGACAGTGCCATAATTCATTATTTTTTACTTACAAATGACACGACAGTTTAGATGGTGAAAACTACCAAATTTTATTCTGAAATTTGTCTTTGGAATTTTAGTAAAGAATGCAAAATGAAATAGGTTACCTGGACATTTTGGAAACACCAATTTTCAATGACCTGATCTCAATATACCATATTTTCTTATTATTTCGAACATGGTAAATTACAAAACAATTTCAAATTTTAAATACCTCTTGAAGTTGCACCATGTTCCACTTTTAAAAATGATAACTTATACATTTATTTGGACTACTTACCAATCTGTGTCGATTAAATATAATACAAAAATGACATTTACATACTGAACCAAAAGTTGTCTGCAATCTGTGTCATCAGTTATATTATGTATTTACGTTTTTTTAATTGGCATATTTTCATTTTGGTTATTTAAAGTTATATTTTTAATATAAATTACTATAGTAACATTGTTTAAATATAGAACATGAATTTATAATTTCAATGTAAATAAAAATAGTTTTAATAATGTAAATTTGTGCTATCGTTACAAAGGTCTAAGAAATGATCACTCACCTGTTCTTGGCCTCAAGCTGGCCAATCAACTCTCTTTGAGCCTTGCTCGAGTCCAGACTGAAGTTCAGCTCCGTTGGACTTCTGGACTAAAAGTACAAATAAAAATATAAAGTTAGTTTGTGTAACGACATAACTGGAGCACATTGATTAAGAATCAGTGACTATTGGATGTCAGACATACAGTTACAATGTATTTCGATACATTGTCTCAGAAGAATTCCCTTGTCACCACATAGACTACTCTTATTCAATAACAGCAAGGGGTCTTTTGCATCCACTTTTCCACAGACATAATAGCAGTTTATCGACACATGTTATAGCGATCATGGATCATTGGTTGGAATGGGAAATAACCCTTTGGCCTCTCAAACCACAGTCAGAAGCTCTTGGAGTTCATCTACATACTGCTCCCTATCATGTATGTCAGAGTTAATGTAATGCATATTTATTTAATGACACATTGTTTATCAGTGCCTTTTAGGATTTCAGTCAAACATACATAGGTAGATCTGTTTCAAGATTATAATAAGTACTATACATAGTTATACAACCTGTTTGACATTCGACCCCTTCCAGGTGACCTTACTGATGATCATCACATGATGACTGTCCCTACATCTTTGTTTTCATCAGCAACATATGCTACTCAACTTGACAATCTATCTGTAGTAATACATGTATTAGTAAATGCACTCCTAATGTATCTTTTTCTAGAGGCCAATGTCTGGTGCACCACGTGAACGATACATCAAACATAAGCTGGAGAAGACCATGGCTAAGCATCATTTTCTGGTATGTTCCTTTTTTTTGATGAATATTATCTTTCTGTTTACATTTCGTTTTCAAGCAGCAACAGGCTAAATTGACATTTTCTGTTCTCAACTTGACTTTTCAGAATAATTTAATAATAATCTGATTGAAATCTCCCTTTATTCGACATCATTTCCATTTTTTTATCTAAAATATTTAACCCTCTCAAATTACCCAAACAAAGAGCGAAATCACGACTTGAGAATCTGACCCTTGAAAACTAAACCAGGAGCAGGATGTAGCTTAGTGAATAGGGTCTGCCTGAGGTGTGGAAGGATCGATCTTCGTCAGTGGACCAGTTGGGTTATTTCCCATTCCAACCAGTGATCCATTACTGATTTGACAAAGGCTGTGGTCTGTGCTATTCTATCTGTGAGAAAGTCCACATCAAAGATCCCTTGCCATAAGAGTAGCCTATGGGTCGACAGCATGCTACTATTTATCATTTGTGAATGTCATTTAGGTGCATACACATTATTCATGTGAATAGAACTTTGAAATGTTATATTTATTCATTATACTGACTTAATGTTAATGGAGTTTGTGTTTCTTGTGCTATTTAATATAAATGCTTATTTTTGCACTGATTATTATCTATAATAGCTGATATTTGTTTTGTGATTTTTAATTCATGCCCGTATGCTTGATTCTGATTTTTTTGAGAGGGTGTGCTTTTTCAGATCTGTTATATTATACTGTAAATGGGTAATATTTGCGGCTGTAAATTTTTGTGATTTATTAGAAAAATTTATAAACTCTTAAACCAGTATTTTTTAATAGATATCATTACTAATTATTTTCGGGATTGTAATTTTCATGGTTAAAATACAAACGCAAAAAATGTGAAAATGACATGCACACCGATAATACCCGTTTTACAGTATACAACAAATTAAGTGTCACATTATGAATTGAAAGAGTATTGTCATGTTGGCATTGTACAGTTGACTGGTCCTGATCTACCTCTACCGCCCGTGTTAGAAGAAAAACCAAGATGTAAAAAATCTAGAAGTTCTAAATCTAGATCTAAAAGTGCTATTAAGGTATCTACGGTATATATTGCATGCACACAATGGTGTCCACGTAAATATCACCATAATTAGACACTGGCTGCACCAATCACAGCTAGTTTAATATCACTTGGTCGTTAACGTATTTATCACTATTTGTCTGCATGCATGTGTTGTGTGATGGTTTGTTGTATGTCTTGTTGTTCACATTCATGTATTTGTATACGTTCAGTGTGATGTGTTACTTATTTTTCAAATCTTTGATGCACACAAATGCTGTCAAAGACAAAAATTGTGAAAATTGTAGGTAACTTGATTCCTTATGTTTTTGTATTAGAAGAAAGCGGTGTAGATTAAAATTAGTTTTTGAACAATAGGTCATATTCTGGCATGCTTAAGACATTATACACAGTGTACATCTTTCGTACGTGAAAAGTCAAAGTTGTAAATGAGAAACTGATAGAGTGCATGCTATGCTCATTAACGTTAAACACAGCATTTAATGATATTGACTTCAAATGACTTGGAGTTTTATTTTGGCAATGTTTCATGATTTTGGAACTTTTTATAGGCCTTTTTTATTACCATGGCAACTAGGGAGCGTTTTTATTACCATGGCAACTAGGGAGCGGAACGTAGTCTAGAGGTAGAATGTCTGCCTGTGGCGGGATTGGTCGAGGGATCTATCCTCCACAGCGCAAAACATTTTATTGGCTATTTTCCGTTCCAGCCAATGATCCACGACTGGTTTATCAAATTCCATGGTGTGTGCTATCCTGTCTATTGACCATGTGCCAATATAACCATGCGTTTGACGTCCAATAACTGCTGATTTATAATATATGTGTTCCAGTGGCTTCTTATCTTTATCTTTATCATAGCAACTAAACAATGTAATAAAAATTATGCTACTAGTATAACATACTTACATTGATGTATTAATTTACTCCTTGCTATAAATTAATTCTTCATATCAAGTAATAAAAATGTCAGTAATTTTAAGAAACATTATTTCATATATTTTGCTACTTGTAAATGGCAAATACATGTACATACACAAAATTGATTGTCTTTTTCTCAAGCTTTTCAAAAGACTTCTATTTTTCTGTTTATTTTGAAGGTGTTAAAAACTATTGTGATCGTAAAAAAGGCTATTAAAAACTGCATGAACTTTGTATAAAGTTAACTTGTAAAGCTTCCACTCATTATCATCAAACTAGGACTTTCTTTTACCACATAATTTATCACATCTTTTTTCCTTTTTTTTATAAATTACATGGCCAAGGGTTAAATATAATTGAACTTGTATTGAATTACATGTAATGACAATTTAAAGTAAATTAGTGTCACACATGCTTTTCTGTTTGTTTCCCCAGTGATTATCAATGAGCGATAGCTTTAGTTACCTACCACAGGACAGCGGATTAGTTATCATGAACTTTATCGCAATATATCAATGAGATTTTGTCTTGCTGCATGGTATAATGTCGTAAACATCTTGTGTTTAGTACTAGTGTACTTATGAATGGCATGAGAACATTGCTCCTCTTTTATATGTACAGTGAAACTCCTCTAAACCGGACCCTCAGTAAACCGGAATTTCCTCTAAACCGAACATATTTCAAAGTCCCAAACAGCCTTATGTCTGTATTTAAACCTCAGTAAACCAAATACCCCTCTAAACTGGACATTTTACTCGGTCCCATGTGTGTTCGGTTTAGAGAGGTTTCACTGTACTGGTATGTGTATCTCCATGATTTTTAAATGGAGTTACAAGGTATGAAGAGTTCTTTATAAGTATGTATGGTATGTTTCAGGCTTGTCCCCGGGCAGGATTTTTTTAAGGCTCTCACATTTAAAAAAATCAGCAACAATAGTATAATTTTATGTCAAATACAAGAGTGCAAATTTGATAGATTATGCGTTACACATTAGGTCGAAAATAAAAAGTTACTTGTTTCCTATTACATGCTGGAAAAATATAGGGTAGGTAGGTAGGAAAAACATTTTATTTTGTAAAATAATTTTATTTATGGATATTGAATAGGTGTTGAATGTTTTCTTGGAAATCGATGTCATATTGGAAACATATTTTGGATATACGAAAAAAGATTTAGGGTCGGCACGTTCAAATAGGGTCTGTCGGGTAACCGGAAACAAACAATATTTTATGATACGCCTTATGCAGGGACAGACAACTGAATTTAAGGTTGTTACAAATGTCTTAAAATAAATCAAAGTGCTTAGTTAAAGAGGTAATGAGTGTGATGCTGTATGCATTATGGCTTTGTGTTTTTTCCAATCTGCATGTCTTCCACAAAGAAATACTTAATCAATTGTTGTAGAATAAATACCGAAAAAACGGTGATAAATTTATCGCTTAAATCACATAGCTGTTTCCTTTGATTAATTATAAATTAGTGTCATTGACATGAATAATGGCTGACATCTAGCTAAAATAGACTGCTATTTACATACAGATGTCTGTTTGTATCTAAAACTAATATATCAATTTAACAGTGCGAAGAATTCTGTAGTGTATAAGTGCACAATGTTATTTCCAAAATATCTGATGATACCGGTACTGACTATGTCTATAGTTGTGTTACAGAACCTTCCAACACCCCATCCCCATTGAGGCATTCATGTCTATGGGGTTTGGTGGTGTGAACACTTTTGTCCTTAAATTCACAACATGATGAATACCTGAATAAAAGTTAAAACCTCAGCATGGATACAGTAAACACCACATAAATTGTGTATACTTAAACTAATGGACAGATCAATGCATGATTTCTGAATGATTGTAAAAGATCTATTGCAATGAAAATGTAAATATTTCAGGACTGAGAAGTAATAGATTTAGGTCATCAACAGAAAGATAATTAGTCATGCCATTGTGTTTATTCAAATTAGTGGACTGGCAAATTAAATGCTCACTTTAAGCTTTGGTTTAACTGCTAGTTTATCACTGTCTGATCAGATATGCATGGTTGTTTGTGTTCGTGTGTACTGCATTGCTTCATATTTTACATTTGCGATTGCATGTTTGTTTTGCTCAAACACAGTAAAGCATTTGTTGCTTTGAAGTTTATCTTTGAAGATCGGTCAAAAGAAAACCGCCATGCTGATGAGTGTCTTCCCAGGATTTGTAAATAGAAGGGGCCCAGTATAGAAATAATAAGCACCATATATATACATAATTATAGCACACAGACACATGTAAATATATCTATTAATTTGGAGACTAATTAATGTTTGCAGAGATGTCCATGACTTGGATTAATTAAGTACCGTAATCTTTTTGGTATTCATTACCACCAACTCAGCGCAAGTACTTCCGCCTGGAGTTTGATAGGTCGACAAATCGATCCTCCTCAGTGGACCTGTTGGGTTATTTCCAGTGAGAAACAAATGGTCCATCAAATGCTGTGGTGTGTGCTATACCATCTATGGGGAAAATGCACATAAAATATCTATTGCTGTTATTTGAAGAAGAGTAGCCTATGTGGCAGCAACAGGTTTCCTCTATGACCAAGTGTCAATATAATCATGCATTTGACATCCAATAACTGTTGATTAATAATCAATATGTTCCAGTAGTATCATTAAATACACAAACTTAACCGTTGCTTCCTGTCAGTGCGGGACGTAGTGCATGCAAGAGCATCTACCTGTAGCTTGATGGATCGAAGGATCGATCCTTCTCAGGGGACTCATTTGGTTATTTCCTACTACATGTACAACCAGTGACCTACGACTGGTCTATCATAGGCATTGGTGTGTGCTATGGGAAAGTACATAAAAGATCCCTTACTGCTATTCGAAGAAGAGTAGCAGCGGGTTTCCTAGATTACCAATTGTCAATATAACCATGCTGATTAATAATCAATATGTTCCAGTGGTATCATCTGGGATTGAGAAAATGACCTGACTTCGGTCAGAACGGCAAGTGTTATATTTTGCTCCCTATCAGACCTGTCAACCTTTATATCTTAAATATCATTTGAGTGTAATTTCTAATGTTTATGTAAATATGTTCCTGATATTTATCTTGTATTTGGAGAGCATTTGTAAGTTGTATAGGTTCTGCCTGTTGTGTGATCCTATTGATCTGATCAATAAAAAAATTCAAAACAAAACAAAACCTGTCAACCTTGAAACCTGGCATAAAAGACAGTATCCACAAAAAAATAAATTAAAAAAAACCTAAAAGCATTGTGTAACCTTTATACAAATTTCACATTTTGTCTGTTTTCTTTTTAATGCGATTTTCTTACCGCATTTATGTTCATCATTGTACAGTAATTCAAAATATTTACATACATGTTTCTTCTTTTTTTGTTGATTGCTCAATACTTGAATAAAGGACAATATGTCCAAAATTCTGCATTTGCTGAATTTTTCCTAGTATGTCAGTATAATATTTATTCTGGGTACCGGTATCCATATTTGCACTAAAAATGATAGGTGGAGATTATATACAAGTGGAAAGATTTTGTTTCACATCTATTATTATATAATATAAACATTAAAATAAAACTATTATTACACAAACATTTTCTGACTTGCGTTACCTAGGGTGAGCGTTCTGCTACAGAGACAAACAATTTGACTGGTACCAATTGTGTACAATCATATCACATTCATTTAATGTTAGGTTCAAACACTGGCGACAAAACGTTTTGTCTCGATAGTAGAATACTTGCCCTATTGAATGCAAGGCAGTCTGCTGTTATGGATAAAGCTTTAACATAAATAATTTATTGAGTTATTTGTTTTCAGTTGTCTTATAATTGATTTTATTTCTTCTCAAATGTTCTATGATATTATCATATCTGGAGCTCTCAAAGAAACAGAACCATTATATCCATTAACAACATGTAGTGGTTTTAAATTATTAATCCAATACCATTTTTAATATGGTAGTGACAGCATTTCTTCTGCAAATTTACCATAACCTAGTTGTTTGTGACATGTTTGTTACAAATTCATTTTTTTCCTGTCAAGAGTTAGAACTTTAATAACTGTTCGTTTATGATTTTAACATACACTGTTTTTGCTTTCAGAACTCGTTACCAGAGTACTATTATATTTATGGACCACCTAAAGGTCGTGTCACACGTCCTGAAATGACTGGCTTTGGAGTTCCTCTTAAATCAAGTAAAAAGAAGTAAGGATTAACCTGATAACCTGTTATTTGTTCCCATTGTTTGCTCATTGAAAAATAATGAATTACATGTATACAGAATAATACACGAATGCCCATTTATCTCACGAGTGGTTTTGAAATGTATCAAACAAGCGAAAGCAAGTTAGATACGTATGGAAAACATGAATGGTGAGAGAAACAATATCTAATAATAATTGTAGTATTCTATTTCTTACAAACCCTAAAAAAAAACTATTTAAACAAATAATATTAACAATTGCAACTATATAATTTATATACATGTGTATATTCTGTAGACATCAGCTAGTGGACGTCGCGTGATGACGTGTGATATGGTATGTCATACAGCAGTAAATTAATAAATCCGCTGTAAAAAGTTTTGACTTTAAGCGGCAGACACCCAGAGAACAATGTTAGACACTCGCATCATTACTATCGGGAAGTGATAAACAACACTGTTCTCACACACGGGGATGGGGGGAGAGCAGGGTGTAATAAATGCCATTTCCAAAGTTATGCATGGAGTGGGTCAAAGAATTTATCCTCCTCATGGGACCTGTTAGGTTTTTCCCCGTTCCAACCTGTGATCTATCAAAGGCTGTGGTGTGTTCTATGCTGTCTTGAGCCCAGTGGTCTAACACAGAAAACATCATATCTTATTCTTTTGTAGTTCTATTTTACATTGAAATTCAATTTACTTTTTTCTTCTTCTAGAAATTTGAAAGATGGTTGGCCTGTTTTGCGAACAGTGCCTTCTTCATACATATCTCGGGGTGAAGCAGAGAGACTTGTTAATGCTGCAACAAAGTTACTTGTTGCAACGGTAAGAATATTCATTTTGAGAGAATAGTAAATTCCATTGTGCAAGTACCCGGTACTAAAAAATAGTTTTCAT
This sequence comes from Melanodrymia brightae, assembly GCA_032273805.1. Lineage (NCBI taxonomy): Eukaryota > Metazoa > Mollusca > Gastropoda > Neomphalida > Peltospiridae > Melanodrymia > Melanodrymia brightae. Next base: position 7,986 of record JAUTCZ010069369.1, on the reverse strand, counting down.
TTTCTCCCTTTGGTAATCAGTCCATTCCAAAAAGACGATGCGGACTCGCACAGACACAAACAATCCTCCATTGCTAGGAAAATAACATTAGGCATAAACAAAATGTGTTTGTTGTTTCATCCTTGAAAAAAATATGGTAAGTCGGAAATGTTCGTGTTTTTTTACTCTATATATATTTTTTTTTTGTAAATAGCGCAACTTTTTTTGCGAAAATAAAAAAAAACTTTAGGGAAACGCATAAAATTATGGTCGGTCGGGAAACCAGAAACACTTTTTTTGTTTAGGCCTTATGATGTCCGTAAAGTTAGCATCCAACTTCCACACCAAGAATAATTCTACAAAACCATTGCACAAAATGAAATTAACAATTGCATTTATTTAAGTATATACCACAATCATAAAATGTACATACATAAATATATTCATGTTTATTATTATAATAATAATAATAATAATAATGAAATGTATACTATACACCATCTACTAATGAAACAGTTGTTTTACTACACTCTACATGTACTGACTGTACCTAAGTTTAATGTGTGTTTTGTAGGAGACTTTAGACCATGTGCCAAGACCTGCAAGCAGTCGTCCAGCTCCACACACCTTTGAAGTAAATATCAATACCATTTGTCTCTTTCTATATTACGTTAATTATCGGATTCTAATATTCTTCACATATATGTGTAATGGAATAATCTTGTGCAATACTTATCTGTTATTCAACATTGTGGCATAATGTTAGTAATTTATAATTAACTATAAATATTTTAAATGTGTTCTATGTTGGCATTGCCAAGAGTTAACATTGTAGGTCATTTATTTTGTTCACTTTGCCATCTTTGATATTTTGAAAAATGTTTTGCTGAGCAATATTTGAATTGTATTTAATACTATCTGAGTATCAGGTGTGTTTACAGGGGGTGGTTTATGCTTCACCCACCTCCACTCTGATAAAAAAACATTTTTAGGTGGATTTTTTTTTTTCTATGGTTTTAGTACCCACCCCCAGCTAAACTTTCTAGCAATTCATCCACCCATTCCATATCCCCATCTAATCCTAACATAAAAACATTAATAAACTGTGGACCTTGGACACTATTATTCTGAACAATATTTGGATTGTAAAGTTCACCAGTATTGTCATTTTATTACATTTCAAAGTACCAGTTTTAAATTTGTGCTTCAAGTATTAATTACAGAAGTGGAAAGTTGGTGATTGTAAGTTATTTGATCTTTTAGAATACAAAGAGTTCTGGGCGACCCTCCACTGCAAAGTACACTTGGGACATTAATGGTCGCAAAGTCAAACAGGAACAAGTGAAGGTATTATGTTATCCAATATTTATAGGGGAACGTTTATTGTTGGTTATTGCACATATTTCTTGCAATTAGCGAGTGATTTGAAATTCAAGATGACTCCGGACAATAATAGTTTTCTTGTTTTTCAAGAAATATTGTTCAGGCATAAAATTTAAGAGGTGGGGGGAGGGTTTAGGGGGTAAAACAAAACCTACTTGAACCAAAAATGTTCTGTATGTATTTAAATTTTGTTTACCTAATTAAATTGTTTGAATTCATTATTTTGCAATTGAAACATTTCTCTTTATTCTTTTAACAGGCCTATGATGACAGTTTTCTTGCACAGAGTAGAAACAGGTATGCTAATATAACAAATATATTACTAATAATACACATTATATTAGTTTCTGCAATTAATTAATTACTTATTTGCTTGAAACCATTTGCAAAGTATGAAAAATAAATTTTTTAAATTTAATTTAAATATTTAGGCGAGAAGTTTCAGGCAGACTTAAAGAGACTACGTATCGTCCTCGATCACCCACACCATCTGAGAGTACGGCAACGACGCACACTTCTTACACATCTGATGACAAATATGGAAATTCTGGTCGTCCTGCAACGTCCATACCAAGAAGCCGTTCAAAGTCGGGATCATCCAGATCAGACATCAGGCCAGCGTCGCCATTGTATCGTAGTCGAACTATCATCAACGTCCCGCACACTCACGTGCATGACGAAGTGACGGTCGGTGGAGGAACACAGACTCTCGATGAGATTGGAACACAAACGGATCGAAGAGTTTACCAACAATACAAGCCAGTAAGTTTATTTCACAACTTTGTGATGTTCTAAGAGGAGTTAATTTGCTTTTGTTAGTTTAAATGAACAGGATTTAGCTCATCGCAAGAGTGTGAAGATCTGTTCTCCACTGTAGACTTATTTGCATGCTTATATTCAATTGAGATTCAAGCAAATCTATCCTGGACATGCAGTCCAGCTTTCTCAACCACCTGCCCATGACATAAGTTAGTGTTAGTATGAGAGAGGAACACTCGCTACTCCTATTTATATGCACTTACCTTTGTTAACCAGTAGTGGGACACTGACCGATGTATATGTAGTGTGGAGTTAATTTGCTTTTGTGAGTTTAAATGAACAGGATGTACATGTAGCTCATCGCAAGAAAGAAAAATACTTTAAAAAATAGGGGTTTTTTCAAGCAGGTTTTTTTTAACCCCATAAACCTTCTCCCTAGATCTACACCTGTATATTGGCTGTGTATATAATATGTGTACCTTGTTGTGTAGGAAGAAGATGAAGTACGCTCTGGCCCGTGGGGAGAATATCAGATCTATGTCCGGACTGGGAACCGAATTGGTGCCAGTGGAAAAGCTGATGTGAAACTGATATTGTATGGAGACAAGGGTTGCAGTAAAGAGTTTCTACTGAAAGATTCAAAACGAAACAAAATCAAATTTCAGAAGGGAAAAGTAAGTCTTTGTTTTTATACAGTGTGGTTTTGTAGAGCAGTTTAAAGACACTACGGTTTGGAGTATGGGAATGAGATTTATCGGCAACTTATATGACAAGCATGTGAATGTTCATCATGTGTTACACCATTTATACATATTTCTGAAGTTTAGTCAGTAATATCGATCTATTTTCAACAGTTATTGGTGGTGCAGATCTTCAATTTTGACATGGAATGCGATAATACAGTGCAGTTTAGAGTATGAGATAGAACAGTTTAAATCTGTGCCTTGATGCATTATGTATAACTTGAAATGTTTACAACTTTTGTTTACAATGTCAATTCTATATTTTAACATGGAGTGTGTGCTAATTGTATTTCCCATTTTGTAGGAAGACCTCTTTATTGTTGCCTGCCATCATGTGGGAAATCTGAACAAGATAAAAATTGGTCATGACTATACTGAACTTAGTAAGTACAACTTGCAGCATTTGTGAAACATTGTTTCAGAAACGTGTTCTGTTTTAATTTACCTATATTATGCTAAAATACAGCATCTGACTGCATTTTATTGTAGAATAATAAAGACTGACGGTTTAAATTTGGAATATAACAGCATTTTTGGAAATGGCACAAATTTACCTAATGGTGCCATTGCCAAATATAATTTTTGTTCCCGAATTCTTAACTTTAAAAAATAATTATTTTACAAAATGTTCAGGCTAAAACAAATAACAGTTTTCATATTTGTCAAGAATGAGTGTTTTGTTTAAAAGAATGTTGCACAAATGTCTCCAGCACAACAGTAATATTAGTATGATGTAAATATAGACTGGTTCAATCTGTAATACTGAAGGTATGACATTTAATCACAGGTTATGCTTGGTTCTTGGAAGGTGTTTCTGTGTTTGATATGGACAGTAAACGGATTTATGAATTCCCGTGTGATCATTGGTTATCAGGACAGGATGGAGACCAGCGAACATACAGAGAGCTACCATGTGACCGAGATCGAGCTTTTATTGAAGGTAATCCTTGGTTTAACAGTTATAGGAAGTCTTAGTACACAACATGAGACTAATACAAACATGTACAAGGTTTTATTTCTATTTTGTTACTTGATGCCCGATGCGTTGACTTTGGGAAATTTAGTGTCATTTTGCATAAACTTTGGAATTTTGAATTCAATTTCGAAATGATTTGTTTTAAAGTTGTTTAATAGCATGTTAACACATAAGATACTACCAACTAATAATTATGTAAGATCCGTAATCAAGCATCATTATTGTTCTGTGTTTAATATAAAGTAAAATAAAAATTTTAAAACTTGTTATTTGAGAACAAAATATTTTAAAGGCGAGGGAATGTTTTTATATTGGTGGGGGAGAGCGGGGAGGTGGCGGATGCAATAGCCTTTGGTAATAGTGTGTTAAAGTGTCCATCCCTCCACACTTTTTTTGAATGAATGTTCCAGTTAAAATTTACCTCCTTCCACTTGATTTGCATATATCCACCCATTATTCATTTTCAAAACCAATACTACCCAATGCCAATGGCATGAAGTTCTATTTATACTCATGAACCACAGATATTTAATACAAGTGGATGGAATCATCTAATGCTCGGTTTCCTTTCGTATACGACTTTCTCTAAGCACGTAAAAAAGTAGAAGGAAAATTGAAATCATGTGACCAAAAGTACTGCATAGGGAAGTCTATTCTGTTTTAATATCAAAGCACATGTACGCACCCGAACTGTTGTGGAATGACAATGTGTTAGAAATGGTAAGGTATTCTCCTGAAAATGAAAAACAGTGTAATTATTCTATTTTGCAGCCTTACAGTCTGAAGAAAACTTACTAGACCCGCAGAATGAAACATCAGATGAGTCTGAACAAACCGCTGCCAAGAAGGACATCAGCATGCGAGTACATCCAAGTCGGTCGGAATCCCGAGCACAGCAACAGCAGCAACAGCAGCAGCAGCAATATGACTCGGATACTTCATCAGGTTCGAGTTACACTGACAGCGGCAGTAGTAGTGGAAGTGGCAGTGAAAGTGGCAGTGAAAGTGGCAGTGATTCCGAGAGCCGTTCAGAAGAAGCCGTAGTTGTCATGTCTAACAAAGATTCGAGGGATAACTCTGCGAGAAAAGATGACAGGAAACATGAGTTTAACGATGACAGAGAGAAAGGTCCGACGTTCACGTTCCGGTCGGTGAATCCCGACAAGAATGCGGAAAGGATGAGAGCTGAGGGTCAGGGATCGGTGTCAGAGGAGAAAGGGAAAAATGTAGAAGAGGATTTTATGGCTGGATACAAGGTCAGTGCACTTGAGAGACATACAGGGGAATTAAGTCAGTATGCACACTTTCACTAATCAGGTCTGTGATAATTGAAAATTTGCATAACCTAATTGTATAGAAATATCAATGTATGTAAAGGCCACTTTAATTCTACGAACTCTAGATGAATATTGAATACAGTGTATTCAGAATTGTTAGCAAGCCCGCCTGTCTTGTAATATTTATTTATTGTAGCTGTTAATTACTACTGAAAAGAAACTACTCACTTTTACCTCAGTGGACTTTATATAATCTGAATAACCATTTGATGGAAACATTTTGAGGATTATTATAAACAGACGCCAATTAAGACACTGTTACTTGTGTAGGTCATGCATCTGGTAACTGGATCCCTACATGGATCCTTCCTCTTCTGTGACAGAGCATTGTACAAATTTCCTAGAACTCATTTACAGAGTGTATTAATAAATAATTATAATTCTGCTCATCTTCCACTAGGCTGGCATTGATGCTGCAAACAAGGAAAAGCGTCGCCATGACCAAGAGGAAAGAGATCAAGAGCGAAGTATCCTCAGAGGGCAGACGATTCATGACGCTGCACGGAATGGCAATCTGGAGAGGATTAAACTGCTACTGGAACACTACCCTGAAATGAAGGAGTAAGATTTGGCTCACCATACTTAAATACATCCAAATTACTTAGCCTGGAGCATTATTGCATGTATCCTGTTTAAAGTCCTACCCTGAACTGAAGGAGTAAGATTTGGCTTACCATACTTAAATACATCCAGATTACTTAGCCTGGAGCATTATTGCATGTATCCTATTTTCTGTCAACTACATAAAACTTCTTAATAGACATTTCTGTTGATGTTTATATAATCATATAATCAATGTATGCAATTATGTAGATAAACAAGGACAGCGTTTCCTCTTCTGTTTATGTATAACCTGCTCCACACAGTCATCACGTGATCACAATTTTCACGCCAACATGGTGAGTGATTCTCTTTAAACATTACGTTATAACTTTTCAGTTCAAAAGATGAGAATGGCTGGACCGCCCTGCATCTGGCGACATCTACCGGACAGATCAACACAATAAAATGGCTGACGACGAGTGGAGTTAACCTCGATATTGAGACTCCGACCGGCTATACAGCGATGCATGTAGCTGCCATGAATGGACACGTTAATGCTATGATGGTCAGTTAATGCCAAACATTACCTTTCTGTCTATATTGTTTTACAAGTGTATTAGTTTTGTTTTTGTTTTGTTTTTTTGAAAGTGTTTAAATTTATTGAAGATTGTTTAGTTCTTATTTAAAGAAAATATTAATATAATGTAGATGGTATTCAACAAATGACAGATAAGTAGACAAATCGATTAGAGTATATGAAACAAATACATTTTACATACATGAATAACTGGAAGGGGACACGAAAAAAAGAAGAGATCAGCAAAATCCATTGTCTGGTTATGTCATATGTGATTATATGGGTTTTGAATTAACTTATGTCCTTACAAAGTTTATTTACGTTATGAAAAATCCAATGTTGTCCAGATGTCAACCAAGAATGGCCAGTTTTTCTTTACACAATATCGACCATAGACGGCTCTCATATTTGTCATACGATTTATCTGACACGCTTTTAAATTGGAGTTATATCGCTTAGCAGGCATCCCCTATCATGAAGAGTAGTTCATTAGTAGTATATGGATTGATATTTATAAACAAAAATAAAATAAATTTTTGGATGTGATAGTGCTGGTAAACCTTCTGGTTTGGCTTGGCTTGACCAAAAGTTCATGCACCCATCTACTGGACACAGCACCCATATGTCTGGCAGTTTTCTAAAAATGTTTTAAAATATCCTAGTTTGGAAGGGATTAATCAATTTCTGTTAGATGATAATTCTTTTATTGTCTGTAAAATACTTCATGACTGATCGCTTGCAGGTCTTGGCTGCCATGGGAGCTTCAATCACTTGTCAAACCATTGATCAACAGACGGCATTGCATCTTGCAGCCAGAGGGTGAGTCATGTAGGAGATGTGCACATTATTATGGTAACTTTATTAAACGTACAGAGATTAAATGTACATACTGTGTCTACCTTTCACAAAAGTCTGTGTTTTACCACACACTGTTAAAATGGGGAGGTATAACATGGACCGTGGAACAGGGGGCACTGCAGGTGCTATAGACTGCCAGTTTTTAGACTTATTGGTAATAATGGGTTTTTTTTACCATGTAATTAGTCCTATCTGGGTAAAAAATGTCTGTTCATGGGAAAAGGTGGCAAGTTTTTTCTCTGTGTCTCTGACCTGTTTTGATCATGATCTTTGACATCAGGGGTCAAACTTCAATTTGGATGTCAGGAATTGTACTCAAGAAGCTTTAGCCATTCCATTTTCATCTGAATATGTTACTAAATTAATACACGTTCTGTCTAAAGAATTATAATGCAATCATTAATGGAAACATTAATTTTTACATTTATCAGAGGTTACCTGGATTGTGTGAAATGGCTGGTTGCAAATCGTGGTAGTCTGGATGCGGAAGACAACTTCAGTCGTACACCACTGTATCTTGCGGAGGAGTATGAGCAAAATACTGTTGCAGATTTCCTGCGGGCATGTGAGCGGGAGTTGGCCAATCCAAACAGCAGTTTTTCAATGTTACACAGCCAGACGAGACAAGGGTGAGTGTATTTGTGCAGTATCATTATTTTTTGTTAAAAACCGCGCAATCACTCACTTTGGCGTTAAATAGTTCCACTCTATTGCTTCTCCAGACAATGGCGTAACCTTAGAAATGTTCGAACTAATTAGCTGTTGGTTTTGATGACTTGTACGTACAATGTTAAACAAACAATCTTACGTAATAATTACTTTGACCTTTAT
>JAUTCZ010069259.1:0-17487 GCA_032273805.1 Melanodrymia brightae | reverse complement strand
AGTATTTGTGAATAGAATCACGTTTTATTATTTGTTTGCATGCATTTGTAGTTATTCCTTCCAGCTGAGGCCTGTTGCAGTGAGTGGGTGGATTATCATTAGTGGATGTTTATTGCTAATGTATTGGATAACAACATACATTAACTATTGTTATGATTTATCAATTAACAATACGTCCACAGTGAAATACATATTAGTCACAAGCTTTCAAAAGTGACAAGAATGAACACTATTTTACAATGATTATTTTTATATAGAGGATATTAAACGATCTATATTTTACTATCGAGTTTATGTTCAGAGTAAACTAATTAAAACATTTCATTAGCTTCCTATTTTATTTATTACCCAGCATATATTCGCGGTGACTTCATACAACTAGTAATGATGCCGTCACAAAACACGTTACTGTAAAAGTGATTGTTTTTTTAAAAATTAGATCGTCATTTTTATATATTTAATTTGATACGTATTTCTGCTGGTGGACGGGAAGTCCATAACATACAAAAAAATATAATGAAACGTACTTAATTATATCTCTATCTCGATGTCCTGATAGGACAGTGTATCGATATTAGGAATTAAAGTTATTCACATATACAATTATGTTACAGTGAAAATGTATACTCAGTAGATATGTATTATTACTACTACAGAAATTTTCAATAATTATGTATAATTTGTGATTCACTCATGAAATAAGAATAATAATTCCTGAAACATTATTATGTCCATGGAATCTAAACGACAAAACATTGACATAGCCAAATTCGCATCTCTGCACAAGAAAGAGTCGACTGGATATTGTTACATTACGAAAAGAATCCGCAACAGCTTAACCAAAGTATTGATAAATATTTATTGCAGTATTTAATTCATTTCATTTGGATATGCATTAGTCAATATGTTCAAATGCGGACCGTGAAGTGTCAAGCATATTATACCGTTCAATAATAATACTATTATGTATTGTTCTTATTTTAAAATATATTATTTAATATTTATGTTCATTTAGCTACTCTGTCTAAGCATAATATTAAGTAATCTGTGATATTATGTTTAAGTAAGAGAAGACATTGTAATGTGCAACACGTGCGCTCTATTATTTTGAATTTGGTTTAACCTTATGCAATACAACAAATAACATTTGTAGAAAGTTATTTTAAAAGTTAATCATGCAAAACGTATGCTATATAACAATATACAGTGTATACGATAAGCCATATTTGTTTTAAATGGTGTTGTGGTGTATGAAACAATTTAAACATTTATCAACTTAAATTATGTGTGTCCTGGAAAAATTACGGGTTTGGTATATTAAATTTTACTGCTTGTACTACTATCTCTCAGATTGATCATTATGTTGTATGTAAGACATAGTAACAAGTAAAAGCATATAGTAGGGAGTTTTGCAAAATTACTTCATAATTTATCAATGACGCATCGTTTAAACTATTATACATATTGTAAAATTAATATATACTCTTGAAAAAGTCTATAGTATACAGACGAAACGTCGAGTTTCTTTTTAAACTTCTTGCTGTTTTAAAAGTGGATGGTTTTAGACAAAGACTTTTGGTTTTAAAAATTAATATATAAAATTTTAAAAAGTGTTTACAAACCTTAGCAGTGACACAACAAAACATTATTGTAGCATACAATGCAACTATCATTTTTAATACACTGGTTGGTTATTGCAATTACTCAAACATTGCAGTGGTTATAACATAATTAACGTAACAATTTATTGCATGCATTTTATCTGTTTATTAATCGCTAACATAGTTCGTATTTTTATATATATTTTCATTTACAATATTTTACAAGAGACTACCAAACATAAAAGTCGAAAATGCTTATAACTTGCTCACATTGTAAATATTATTAACCTAATAGAATATGATTTAATTTAATTTAAAAGTGTAATATTTTAGACTAATGTGTAGTCTAAATATTAGACTAATTTTTAGCGTCCGTTATAACAGCTTGCTCTCAACGTGGACTGTAAACAACTTGACGTCACTCAGTTTTAATAATTAAATAATATGTTTATGTCGTGTAACTGTTTTTGTTTGTCGGGTATTGTTTAGTAAAACGCAATAAAGTCTGTTTCAAATTTCATATACATTTGTGTATACCAATAAATAATGGAGAATTTGTTTACACCAATAGAATAAATTAACTTAAAACATATAAATAGGTGGACAAATTTATGAAAATAATTCAAATAATATTTATCAAAAACTTTATGTGACAAGTATAATTATTAGAGAACTATTTGCAAAATCCTGATCTGTTTTTATATGGAATAAAGAAATGGTAAATATACGCTGGTGTGAATGATCTATTTAATTATAAATCAACTGAATACAATATATTATTTTAAAATTTCTGAAATTATACAATATATACAAAAAAAACAAAATATAAATGTCTATCAAAACAATCAACATACATGAAAAACCGATACAAATTCGTGAACATTAAAATGTAAATACATGTATTAGTAATTGTACTCGGTATATCCATGTCGTTATAAATGGAATTTATCATATTGCATGAAGAACGTAATATTAATGAAAATGACATGAATATTTATATTCCACTCCATGTTATCAAAATAATATTCGTAAATAAATTTCTAAATTATAACGCACATGCCATAGCTAGATATGAGCCAGACATATAATTTTCTCTCCGAATACTATTATAATTTAATAAAATTAATAAAATCTATTGTAGATTCTCTGCATAGAGTTTATATTTGGGGTATATATGTAACGCTATATTGCGGTGGAATTGGCTAACAACTGTAGTAAATCAACGTGTCACCATTGTTAAACTCGACGTCTGATAAACTTGTCAAAAATATGAGCAGGCGTGAACCGGGTCTGTACAGACAACGAGTTTGGGCAGAGGACACTCCGATGTCAAATATGCTAAGCACCCGCTAAAGGTCGAACATTTCGGATTAGTACTGTGAATGATTTAGCTGGTCATGAAACTTAAACAGTCAATATTTGCATGAACCGTTCCGGGTCAGAGTTTCAAGTGCGTGCAGTGAGATGCAGACCGGCTCATCCCGATTTATCTGTTGAAGTTGTTTTGAAAATACCGTTTGGCGATCCCATGCAGGTTTAGTTTGTCTACACGAGTTCGTTCTGTGCACGCATCGTGTCGGCAGTGAGGGTTCTGGCCTATGTCGCTTACAATTACATGTACATGTACCGGTATTCATTAACATATCAATATTATATATACTACATGTACTACGCTAACTGTAACTATCTATTTTTTTCAAACCAATGTATTCCATATAATTATAGTTTGATCTCTTGTTAACAAAATGATCTTGTCACTGTAAATATGTATCATTCATTGTCCTCCCATGTCATTGCTGAATGACTGGAGAGTAAATAAATTCTGTTCTGTTCTGTCAGGAAATGAAGATCGTTTCACAAGCAAATGGTATATTTTTCGATTATAAAATAATAACTAAAAAATTGAAGATTTATTCCCCAATCTTAATGATTCTGCTGTACTAAACAACAAAATAGTTGTGATAACGTGTTTATTGAAGCATATTGGAAGTCTACATCTGTTATTCCATAAATTTTATTTTATTATTTCTTGTCTTTTTTTCTTTTTTTTAGCATAAAAAGAAAAGGTCAGGACCATTTTGCAATTATTGCAGCAGGATTTGGCTCAGTGGTTAGTGTGTTAAACTGTGGTGCGTGAGATCGAAGGATCGATCTTCTTCAGTGAACCAGTTATATTTCCACGTCATAATCAGTGTTATGTGTTATTATATCTGTGGAAGACAATGTATATAACAAAAAAACCTTACTGCATATTAGGCGGCAGTTGGTTTCTTCTAAGACCATTTGTCGGAATGTCCGTGTTTGGTGTACAATAGACGATGTTGGTTATTAATCAGTGTACTCCAGTGGTGTCGTTAAACAAACCAACCTCAACGTGAAACTTTAATCCACAACGCTACTATACACGAAGCAAGGATGCCATTTAGATACCATCTATTTAAATATCGGCATGTCAAAGAAAGCTTTATAACATTCATAAGTCCTACTTTACGATTCCGTCTTTGAGACTAAAATAACCAAATGGCGACTTTTGGGGCGTTAAAAGCAATCTCGAAAAAGCGGTCTTATCGGTGATGCACGCGCGATTTCCGTGTACCAGTGATCGTATAGCTGTCACTAAGCAAACTATAAACGGTAACGTCCCGGTCTGTGGGGATTTAGTGGTGTGTTCACACGTGTAAACATGCACACGCCGGAGAATTAATAGTAAAAATGTGGCATTTACGCCCAGTAAAATTGTAAGTCTGGCACGTTTATAGAATAACATGCCAACTCCATTTTGTTGCAAGAAGCTCATAAATGATAACAACAGATAGCATGGAGAATTTTAGTGCAAGCATATTGGTGCCATGTATAGACGATACTCGAACGTAGATACCGTGAAAGACGCATTAAATTAAAAACATTCCATACACATGCAATAAGGAATTAATGTATATTCTGTAATTATTTCATTGTGCATTCTTTAATTCTGGTCAATTCGGTTTGAACGCTTTGAATTTATTTTAACAAGTTGTACATTTAGACATTTGATTTATGTAACCTAGTGCTATATTAACCATATACCACCTGTTGTTGTTAGTTCTATTTATTACATTATACTTATTAATATTCGAGTCTCGTGACCAAGTTTGATATGTTATATAGGCCTACATCGACACATCTGTTTTGACGCTGCCCTAACGCTGTTTCCTATATTGGTAATCCCATTTTAGACACATAGAGGCATAATATGATATGTGCTATTGCCTATGACTGTATATCTTTAACCTATAGATACGGAAAAAGCTCTTTTGCCATTTTACTGATCGCGGGTCTAGATTTAATGAACAGGGGGTAACACTATTACATAGAGATTTACTATATAAAAATATTATGGACTATTTTTATGTACATTATTATTAAACAAAGGGTGGGGGTGCGTCTTGGCATGTTAAACATGGCACCTCCTCTAATTTGGGGCCTGGAAACAACGGCAGATGCGTAACAGAGCTTATAAAGTTGGTGTTAAAGAGCCACACGGATTGATATAGAGACGTCAGACAAATATAGAGCAAGTTGGCATTGATAATCAATCAACTGATTCTGCTACTTTTAAATATGTTATTTAATAGTATAAGTTTAATTATTCGCTGGCGCGGGACCAGAAGGAAGTTGGGTAGGGTTAGGGGAAGGGTATGGGTATGTGGGTCGACACCCCACCTACTCTGATTATCTAACTCTTTTTTTTTATGCAACATTTTTTTTAGGCAGCTAATATTTTTTAATCAGTGATGTGAGCCCCCAAACCCGCCCCCCACCACAGCTACAATTCCTGGATTCGTGCCATGTCTGGTGATAATTGTTAAACTTGTGTTTAATTATCAACTATAAAGAAACTCCCAAAAGCATTTAAAGATTCCTCTTTTACTTTGTTTTAGAAATCTATTTTCTGAATGGCACGGACTTTTTACACACATGCATTTATACTTCAATGGGGAATATACCTGATCAGAATACTTTACTCAATTAGTCCATCCCGCCTGGTAGCTACAGTCGATAGTATCCCACGTGCCTGTATTACAGCTTGGTATCTATAAGACAAACCTCCACTAGAGACAGGTGTGTCTGGGTGGCACGGACCCGGGTTTGTTTCACTTCGCGGATCGTTTTCAGGCGGCCTGTCAATCAAAATGACGGACACGTCACCACCCGTGTCATTACAAGATATCAGGTCTTTGAAAGACCGTCACTTCTTGTTAATGCAGACTAAAGCAAAAGATAAAATTATCAGCAAGTATGCTTTAATGTAGTATAGAGTGGTTTTATTTGCCAGCGGACTTGTCAATCTTCATTTTGCATTTGTAAAGAAAGATTAAGTTTTTGTGGGATTTCACCGCTACAACACACGAACAAGATTTGCCCGTAGTTCTGCTTGTGCCTCGCTTTTTATGTCCGCGTTAATTCTTAAATGAATGGGTTGGTATAGTAGTCTTGATTTACGAGGAATTATGTCAGCGTAAATAAAAACATAAGTACACGTATGTTAATATACCCTAATGTAGTGTCTATTTCAAAGGAGTGACCCGTCACAACTGTATTGTAGATTTTTTCTTGTGTGGATTTTGTTCTGTGAGCCAGGACACACCTGTTAGACATCTTGAGGGCAAACGGCAAAAAAAGTCAAAAGTAAAGAATTATTTATATATTTAAAATCTTAATGATCCTTTTAAAAGAGCAAGAGGTCGCTGCTATAGAAAGCGAAAGTTTATATGAAGTTAGTATATAACCTATTGATATAATCTAAACTCCAAAAACCATCAACTTAGGCAAATGTGTATCTGCTCACAAAGCAGAGTCGAAGAGATATTACGAAGAAGTCGAGATGGAATATGCTGTCGAATCAACCCAACTAGTGATGAAATCAGGTATTCGTGAAAGGAGAGAGAATCCTGCCTCACTAATGGAGCCCATAAAAGCACAGCCATATTGTTTTATCTGTTGTTGTCAGTAAAATTAATAAATAAAGATAAAAAGCCAAAATCGTTGACAAAAAGAAATCTCAGCATAAAACCACTTTCCTTATCTACTTCCACTACATCGCAATTGTGCGTGTTATTAAAAGACGTAGTAAATTGAACTGAATATGTTATATATGCATACAAATTATGCTTTCACCTTACACAATTTTAATAAAATGTAGTCCATTTCAACGTAATGGCTATCAGTGAGACGTTACACGCTGTTTTCAAAGCATGTAGCCTAAAACAATTTCTTCTCAGTATGATAAAATAAATAATATTATATCCTTTGAATATTATAAAAACAACACGAAAGAAAATGTTGGTTCTACATTCATACAACTGAATAATAAAATTAAATATATTTTTGAAACTCAAAATGCCAAAGACACTAAACATCTTTTTAATGTTTTAAAAGTGAACAATACACAATGACAAAATAAATAAAATGTAATTCAAATCAAATATTTACCCTGATTGATATGTAAAGAATATATTTTACTATGAAGGAATAAAAATATAGTTTAATTTTTCAAATACATTGTACACAAATAATTAAAACACAAATAACTAAAAATAATATACTATTATAATACTAATACTAAGTCCAGACAATGACAATATCCAACCATAAACATATTCTTCGCTGAAAAGCTTTATTAGCTCGCCAACCTTGTAATAATTTTTTATATAGCTTTATATAAACAAATCATAAACATGTAAATAGATAAACCTAGTCTTTATATATCGATCATTGTCGATATTTTAATAGAAAATATGTGTGAATTTTTGTTTTTCTCCGAGAAAAAAACCCTCACTATAATTACTATAACAGAAATATTGCAACGGGTAGGATATGGGAAGTATATTTATTGCGGTATTAAAGAAATAAAATTCGGAATTTTTATTTTGTGTTGTTTCCACAGCGGGTAATCGAATGATGATCCTCTGTGTGATCTGTTAATACATAGATTAGCGCGATATAGCTATTTTGTTAAATCCGTTTCAAAATGCGTTCAATTGTTATATATTTATTACATACAATTATACATAATAATATTTAATAAATGTAATACTGTAATATTTGCCTTTAATGATCGCCGCTGAAAACATTAATTTTTTTTTTTTACGTGATGGCGGGTGGTCTAGGGTAGGGTGACTCTAAAACAATGTGAGCACTTACGATTTTTTAAGTGGAGAATCATACTCCCCCTACCACCACCACCACCCATCTCCCCCACCCCCAATGCCCCCATCCCCGATAACCTGTTAAATACATTGACACGGTACGAGCGGTATAACTGACATGAAAAAGCCATAGTTTACGTATGTGGAAATTCCTTCCTATTGTCTTCTCGGTCTTACGTTGCACGGCGCATTTAATTAACCTTATCGGAAAGACGAACAAACATTGTCGAGGCCCGGTGTGCACATGTTGCCAAGTTTCTCAATCTGCCCAATAAACAGCGTAACAATCTCCGTACGTCGGTCACACTGCTTAGCAATTTACCAATATTTTCTCAGTAAACTAACATACTGTGGCCTGGATTAGACCATTTGAATCTATTAGTAGCATGCCTTCTGAAATGCTGCTGATGGAAGCCTCATGTATACACAATTACAGCCTTCCTTGTATGTTTCGGTTAGTGCAATTAGCAGCAATTAAGATGATTAAAGGCGACGTCTTTGCGTGTTGGCGGGAAACGTCGTAACAGTGAACGCCACACACATTCTGAAGTCATAAAACAGCTGTGTTGAACAAACTGCTTATGTTTACACACAACAGTGTACGTCCGACACGTTTCTACTCGGGTATTTATATTTAGTGTGAACTGTTCACTATAAAAGCACACCTAAAGTGGAAAAGCGTGTTGAATAATAACGATACACTTTACTCTACTTTCTACCATCCGTTCATAATGTTTAACACATTTAAATGTAGCAAAGGTCTGATGCAAACAAATGCTCATTATTTGCATTTTTATCCAAATTATATGTATACATGAGGTAATAATATTGAGGTACACCATGAAGTACAACATAAAGGAAAACGTATCCGTTCTGCTGTATCCCCTGACAATAGCGTGACCTTAGAATTGTTCGAACTAATTAGCTTCAGATGTTGGAGATGTATTCGTACGATGCAAAAAAAAGTAATTTTACGTAATATATTGACATTTTAAAATATCTATTAATTATAATGTTTTTAATAATATAATAAATGTATGCAATTATGTAAAGTTTTTTCTTCTGTTTATACGCAAATGAACTTGCGTATAACACGCTTCCCTCATTTGTCACGTGATCGAGAATTTTTTTGGCACCAAAATGGTGAGTGATTGTCTTAAAACACAACATACACTTGGAAACTATATGAGTGGCAGTATACAATAGAGTATGAATATAAAGCACACTATGAATACTCATTTGCGAGTAATAACACGAGGAAACACATGCTGTACAATATAATATTACATCGTTAAACAAATGATTTTCAGATTTAGCCAATTACAGATATCAACTTTTAAATGCATATAAATGTATAATTTTTTTATTAATATGTAAGTAAATGTAACGTAATTATCATTACTTTACATAATACATGTATATAATTATTTATTTACCAATTCATTTTACTTAATTTATTAATGTTTATTTATGTATAAATGTATTCCTTAACTGGCTATTTGACATTCATGACACAGACAGGCCAACTATTTTACTTAATATCAATAAATAATGTGCAATTACTACAAAGTACAATAAAATGTTAGTTTTCACACATGAAAAATTCATTATATATTTACATTATCTTCGACATCAATTGCCTATGCATATATTGTGTATATTATTCGATTGTACATATTATGTTTTATACATCGTTATAACTGGGCGTCTTACCAAGATGATCCACCAAGCGTGTACGGAATGTATGCGTCTCTTCCTTGAAGCGTTGTATATTATAAGTATTGTATGTTGTTGCTTTGTGGATGTGGAAGCTATTGACAGTTCAGTGATCAGAGGGTTGTTTGAAACTCAATCTGTTGTGACCCGTAACAACCTCCACAGCACACTCGAGAAGATCTCTTTGCTACGTCGTTTCTGATAAAACAATCACATGCTTCGCGAGTAGGACACGGTTACAGAATGTTTTCATACACTGTACGTGATTCACACTTAGACACTACTTAGACAACCTGGCTATATCATTAATGGTAATTATTTACTTCGTATCATTTTAAGGGTATATTATTGGAATGTGACAGGTCAAGACTTATCACAGACAATTTTAGGTGCGAAAATGTCAAACTACCACATTATGTATTTACAACACAAGAGTCCAAGGGATATTTGAACCACTGTGTGATAAGTGATAGTGGTTGGAAGAAGTTGTTCAAAGCGTGGTTAAGAAAGGAAAACGTTTCTGCCTAAATATTGTTTTTTTTTTGCAGACCAAATTCAAATTGTCATTTGTTTTGTAAACTGGTGTTCTTAGAATGTTCTAAACTCCAGGCAATGAAACATATTGTTTTTGTATATTGCTACATTTTACATAGACACCACTAACATATAGCTATGAGAAGTTGTCATTAATATAATTATTGTTTCATAATTATATATATAATGAGCGAGGCAAAAACATGCTATCTCTACTTTATCCAAATGTCCATTCGACTCTGCCTTATACAGATATACGCATTTAGCCATGTCGATGTTTTACCGTTTAGATTTCAGTTCAGTTTTAGAAATTTTTTTCAGTTTAAACAACATTAAAAGTCAAACAAATATCTTTAATACAAATTGTGTATTCTGTCTCAGAAACTATTTCACCAGGGTTATAATATTCGGGCATGCGTGAAAACTTTTAAAACATTTTAGAGTTGACATTCGGAGCTTGCATAGGATATTTCATGACATCAATTATTCATGAAAGACAAAACATATTTATTAGTCTTTATTACCCAGATTTGTTTTATTTTGCGCGAGTGAGAAGTTAATTTGATATGAGATGTGTTCTATTTTTAAGGATACTGTCTGTGTACTTCCTTCATGCTGGGTAGCTGGATTATGTGCTGTAATACGTTCTCATCATTTGTGATTGGTTCTCTGCAGGCGCTCGGCATCATATATTTATTGAGATTTGTACATACTTGTCTGTATTAATATTGTTATTCATATGTGATATTATTATTGTCATTGATGTGTATTGTTGTTATTATTATTACTATTACTACTACTACTACTACTACTACTACTACTACTACTACTACTACTACTACACGTGTATTATTATTATTATTATTATTGTTGTTGTTGTTGTTGTTATTATTATTATTATTATTCAAAATTATCATTAAGACTAATACCATGAGAAACTTGCAAATATAATTATTATATTGTGGATTTTTAAAACAAAATGGGAGAAGGGTACCTTTAACAACAATACAATGAATATATGTATATATTATATGAATGAATATACACTGTATAATATTTATATAGACTACAATTAATTATTAATTAAATACATTGCACGACTTATTAAATTACTTTGCAGTTTATCGCATGTCGCTGACAATCTTCTCGTTTTTCAATTCTGGAATTGGAACTGACCTCCAACAATTCCAATGTATTGCAATCGAGTAAAATTGAAATTGATGAACTTAATGGATACATTCCAAAAATTAAATTATCGTGTTTTAATAAATGATAGGAAGGAATCCTTTTTTCAAAGGCTGTAATAGAATAGAAATTATATGTTTCAGTATTTCAGAACACAGAACTATGAAATATAATAGGTAACGAAAATAGAATACTGGCGTAATCTGGTACACTTAAGTTATATCACACTTTGTTGGGATTAATGCGTACTATCGTATCCCAAGAGTATCATGAAAATCGAATTCAGAAGTAATCAACGACCACAAGTAATTTTAATAGTATTTATAACGGTTTTGAAGAAGGTATGCTTACACGAATTAATAGTCTGCCCGTAGACATCAATATTGATTACGTCACAATCCCACTCCCCCACACCTTCTGCAACTTTAGAAGTGTTTAAACAGTTCTAGAATTCGATACCAGAGCACTCGATTGAGATTCGACAGTTCGAAAGTACACATATTTGTGTTGATTTCGTTGTCGATTTCACTACAAGAATGAACATCAAGACATGTAAACGTTATTAGCCTATCCATTATATTTTGTTTGTTAAATACGTCTTCACTCTATAAACAGGGTATTATCCCATGTCATGTCATGTCATGTCTTGTCAACTCATCTTATTTATTTTGTATATTTGATACTAATAATTCATCTCAAATATCATGCTTTTGTCAGCTACAATGTACTGGGTTTTTTTGTAAAAAAAAAGTCGATAAAAGACAAGTAATCCCACCAATATAATTAATTCCCAGCTTATTGTACAGACATAAATTCAATAGGAAATATTAATGATATTTAGGAAAGTATCAATTCCTATTTAGAGATATCTTAAATGCTGTCATAAGCTCATATCGAGGCCATTTGCTTATAGTGTTATTAATATCAATCCTGTCAGATGGGCTGTAAAATTCCTGACAAGCTCCCAGCCAGAAGACTTTAGAAAATTAGCAAGCATCATCTATCTCCTTTTATTGAAAAGGGTCTCGGGGCAATCAGTATGGGATTGATCTAACGCGGAGGGAGGGTATCCATTCTCTATGTCGTCCAATATCCTCTGGTTAATTGAATCTGCGGCTGAGAATGACAACTGTCGAATTGCATCTTCTGGACAGGAAGTGCTGCTCAGCAGCAGTCAACGAGGCTGCTCTGTGATTGGTCAATATTAGCACCGTTTTCCGCGACTTTGCTCCCCTGCTGAAAATGCCTGCATGATACGTCTGTAGAAAAAGCAGACAATTTATTTTGTCAATAGTAATAATAACTACGCATTGAAGATACATGCCTCGAAGAATACGTCTAAGTCACGCCAGAAGCAACTGCGAAGAACGAAATTCTCTGCGATCCGTACTTGCCCCAGCAGGAATTCGTCTTTTGTGCCAGCGTAGTCAGTTTTCTAATTAATGCGAGCTTTTAATTCGTATAATGTTTTGTGTAACTGTATTTGAAAGAGGAAGAACATAAAAGCAAACATGCTGTTAAGAGTAAGCCAGCTTACATCCGTTTTGTACATTTACTCGTGTAGTGGATGCAGTGAAACATATCTAATTAAGTTTTTAGCGATGCAGTCTTTCGCATGTCTAGATATGTTTTATTCTTATAGAAACTTCAAACTAATAAGAATAAATGGTAATGCATGATTAATGTTGTAAATGGGACTATTCTGAGTTTAAGGTCGATGTCATCATAATGGTTATGTGCACCTAATGCTATTAGAAGCAGTTTTTCGGATAATGGCGGCTTTTAATTATTAAAATTGACATTTACATGCATTTTCGTGGCTAGAACACAATCTATGGATCCAATGGGTTTGTAATTGGACTTTTGCTACACTAATAACATAATGTAAGATGTATTAAGTCAGGCATGTAAGGCATGAAGAACTAAGACGAATTAACAATGCTAAATGCAAAATACACAAGTATAATTACTCTCCAGGATATAATGAAGAATGAAAACGTATTTGTGTTCAAGAGTCATGCATAATTATGGTAGTTATACTACAAGTCGGGTCCATTGGCGCTTTGAAAAGATACGAGTTTACAATACATACGATCATTTGACGATTAAAGTTTTATCGTTTGAAATTAAATACATAATTACTTTATAATTGATTTACAATCTTATGCTTTAGAAACAAAGCAAAGTATTAAAGAATACCTGAAGCAACTAAAGCAATGATTCCGTGCATCCCTAGCAAGATTTGGGCGTCTCCATCATTTGTCATAGATGACGTTTTCCTATTGACTTAAGAAAATGACGGGGGTAGTGATTTGTTGTGTGTGGAAACACAGGACAAGTATACAGGCATTCCTTGGATGATTTGTTTCGTGATTACTTCTGGACAGATGGACAGGTCAAAGTTACAACTCATCAGTTAGGGATGTCGTTCAGACGCTGACGTAGAAAAGTGATGAGTGCATTATTCTAAAATAGCAATTTGTTGCACACACATTCCGTAAATGACAGACCCGGTGATGTTTGACGTTAGATCTATGCATAGATGTAAATATGTCTTTTAGGGTTATAACTTACGAACGTATATAAGGTATATCATAACAGACAAAGTAAGAAAGAAAGCCAAGTGATGTGTTGCAATGGATACAAATTTAATTGTGTGAACAAGTCGGGTGACGGGTAATGTGGTTTAACGCCTTCATCCACCAGAAGGATGTTGTAGAGGGCGCTGAAACTGAGAGATCGTTCTGACCGTATAGAAATTTTGTGGAATTCTTCAATGATCTCAAACTAAGCTATCAAGTGCCTTGGAAACACGCACGCACGCACGTACGCACGCACGCATGTGAATACTAAAATATTATTATCTGCATACAATTTCAAAGAATCGGAACTATAGTCAATGTATTTTGTGAAAACGAAACCATGAATTTCACATTTTGTTTATGTTCAACTTTGTCATATCGGCGGTAGAATTGGTCTATATTATAATGATGAACACATATGTACCTAATACTCTATATAATAATCACAAGCTGACTTTAATGCGGATTTAAATCCTGTAAAACATATTGTTTTTCTATTGAGGACACTTCTATTATTAATCGTTAGTGGGTGCCTTTACTTCCTTCTGGAAGACAAGCAATATTTCTCTTTCAGTTGAAATCCATTGACTTTATTCAGTCGTATATAAAGATCGCGCGTGTTGGCGACAGGGTGTCTACCTTGGCGGAGAATTTGACACATTCATAAAGGAAAACTCTGGCGCTTTTTGTCCAGTGAGACTCGAGATGGGAAAGTCACTTACAAAACAAAATCTACCTTTGTCGAACATTTGAATAAACGCGTAAAATGCAAATGATGTGGATTTTTCCATCCTGAAAGAATCGACAATGGCGACCTGTCCAGAATTGCTCCTTTCACCTAATCCTCTCGAGCTTCTGAACCGAGATTAGCGAGTGACACCCCCTGAAGAAGAACTCTTTTGTGCGAAATGTAATCAAAAGTCTGCGAATGCACAACACTCACAAAAACGGCTTTCAGATCACTCTATAATGCTTTTATCATCGGTACCAAAGGAATTTGTCTCAGTTGATACATATTTCAACCAGTTTGTAAGTGACACCATAATATTAACCTTTTCATTGAGTGTTTTCAACTTCACAAATTGCTTGGTTTATTTCGTCTTGTGCAATCCCGGCAGCGATGTGGTATTCTGTGTACTAGTAAACCCCAAATATTTAAACATCAGATTCAACAATATTTCCTTTATTAATTGTAATTGTACATTTTTCCTCCACAGAATATGCTATATCCAAGTTTTTTGTTTGTTATACATACACATGATTTTCCATTAAAAAAATGAATAAATAATGCAAATCTTTTCTATTCCATTGTGAATACATGAACTTAGCTAGGTAACTTCAAAGTTGAAGTGTTTGGCACTCAGAGGTAATATATATATGCTTAGATATTTATTTATCAAACATGTCGAATATATGACGAAAACATTATAGCATTTAAAAGCGGGAAACGTTTATAAAATTTAATACCATGAGTTTGAATATTTACATAGCACTCGAAATTAGCGAGTGTCTGTACAGTGGTTAGCGCAGTTGTTTTATATGCCAGAGATCACTGGATATATCTCACCAGTGAAAAGTATACATCTTATCTCGACTGTCGCAATATTTGACCCTTCTTTATGCAAAGATACGCATGTACCTATGCTACTGACGTTTAGAGTTCACTTCCTAAACCTAGTTTTTTTTTATTAAATGTTTCCCAAAGTTTGTACACACATTTTTTTGTTAACTTTAAAAAAGTATTTGCTCACTTAAATTAAAAAGTCAAATCAACCTGGTTATATGCAGTATATAAGACGGAGATAAAACATACAATGATGGTACAATATATCAGCACGAATATGTTTAACAATTAAAGAAATCAAAATAAGACAAGTTGGTTATTAAAGCAGATCTACCTTCATACGCTACAATTAAAAAAAAACAATTTACTTTTGGCATAAATTATGAAAATTAAATAAATTGACATGAACATTTGAATTAAAATCAACTAATATACTGTAATAATTAATATATTGAAGTTAGGGGTCGTTGGGGGTATTTCTAGCGGTGTATGTGCTCATGTTAAACTAAAAATAAATAAAGGTTGGGGAACAAGGGAGCAGCGAGGGGCATTCAGAGGTGTGTGCTGTCTCTCATCAAAGACGAATAGGCCGCTGTTGATAGTCCCCGGGGGTACGAGTTGCTTGTAATTAACTCACTGTTTGAAGCCTGGACAACCAGCAGCGCTGTTTTAAACTGATAATTGGCTGAATACATAGCAGGCTGCTGTTGTCGGTATTACATAAATATGATTACAGTGTTTATATAATTATAACAGAGAGAAAAACCCACAAATACAAACGTTGGTGAGATTTTATTAATGATCATTGTACTAGTATGTTAGAGACATTATCTGTGTCTGACTATCTACTATAAAACAGTGCTGGGATTTACAGAAAAGAAGAGGCGTAACAAAGTTGAAAAAGGAAAATGAGAAAAAAGACAATTATATTATATTTGTCCAAAAAAAGTATTATGTTGTCTTTATTTGGAGCTCATCGTTTCGCTTACTTAACACATTGTAATTTAATTGGATTTATTATTTTTTTAAATCTTGTATTTCATCACATTCTGTATTGCGTTAAACTACATGTATAGCAGAATTATAAAAACTAACAATCATGCGTGTATATGAGTCACAATATACATGTATGCTACTATAGTAAATAATAATATACAGAGAAATGTTTAACATACCAAAACTAGCTGGTAATCCGTACTACCAAAATACAGAACAATGGGTACAAAATGAAACGCACGACGTTCTGGGTACTGTGGTGTCTGACAATGTCCTAGAGATATGAACTTTTGAAAACTGTATTAAAAAGTGACACTAATCCTATGGCAAGCTGTTTAACATTGAGAACAAGAGTTGTAGTCCCGCACTGAATAGGAGGATAAGATCTATATGCACTTATAATACAACGTCATATTTGGCTTCTTTTAATTTGCTTGGGTTATTGAATGAGGAGGGCTGTTTTGTGTATTTTTTAGGAAATTCTTAAAATAAAAAAACTGTAAAAAGCAATTATAGTTCTTTTTTAAAAATCTGTTTTGTCTCTAGATTAAAATAAAATGGCGACACAACATTAGTATTATGCTATTATGAAAAGGAAATTAATTCTCTAGCGTTTTCTTATTTTATATATTAAACGTATGTGTGTGCGCGCGTGCGTGCGTGCGTGGTTGTATGCATTCGTGTATGAGTGTGTTCTTTGACACGTGCGGACAGTTGTTATTCGACTGCACGTGGACGCAACTCTCGTATAGTCCTGGGTCTGCTGTCAGAGTTACATAATAAATACGTAGTGTGTGTTCATGTATGTAAGACTGTGCGTTTCTAAAAAAAGAAACAAGCATTCAAATTTTACATCAATTCTTTTTGAAAGTTTGTTCCTGTACGTAGCATCAGCCTTACGTTCAATTATAATGGCAAGCGTTCTGTTACCGAGACAAAACTTTTTGTCACCGGTATTTGCATCTAACATTAAATGAATGTGATATGATAGTACACGATTAGTACCAGCCACATAGTTAGCGAGCGCTCGCCCTATTGAACGCAAGGCTTGTCTTGTATGGGACGTATCACATGCAACTAGCAACCACTTATTAAAACATTTATGGGCTATAAATTTCTCG